>CAUYLG010040925.1:0-24107 GCA_963573385.1 Cacajao melanocephalus
AGCACCTGGGAAAAGAGGCAGTTGTGAGTTCCACTGCAGCAGAATGAAATGTCCCTGCCCAGCAGCACTGAACAGAAGAACAGAGCTCCCAGCACAGTACTTGAGCTCTGATAAGGGACAGACTGCCTCCTCATGCAGCTCCCTGACCCAGGTATATCCAAAGAGGCACCTCATAAAGAAGACCTCTGGCTGACATCTGGTGGGTATACTTCTGGGACAAATATACCAGGAGAAGGAATAGGCAGCAACCCTTACTGTTCTGCAGGCCCCACGGGCAATTCCCAGGCAAGCAGAGTTTGGAGTGGACCTCCAGCAGTTCTGCAGCAGAGAGACCTGACTGTTAGAAGGAAAACTAAGACACAGAAAGAAATAGCTTCAACATCAACGGAAAGGACATCCACTCAGAGACCCAACCAGAAAGTCACCAACTTCAAAGACCAAAGATAGATAAATCCACAAAGATGGAAAGAAGCCAGCAAAAAAATGTATGAAATCACCAAAAACCAGAATGCCTCTCCTCCTCCAAGTGATCACAACTCCTCACCAGAAAGGGAACAAAACTGGATGGAGAATGAGTTTGACAAATTGACAGAAGAAGGCTTCAGAAGGTGGGTAATTACAAACTTTTCTGAGCTAAAGGAACATATTCTAACCCAATGCAAGAAAACCAGGAACTTTGAAAAAAGGTTAGACAAAATGCTAACTAGAATAACCAGCTTAGAGAAGAACAGAAACAACTTGACAGAGATTAAAAACACAGTACTAGAACTTCACGAAGCATACACAAGTTTCAATAGCTGAATCAATCAAGCAGAAGAAAGGATATCAGAGATTGAAGATCATTTCAATGAAATAAAATAAGAAGGCAAGATTAGAGAAAAAAGAGTGAAAAAAAACAACAAATCCTCCAAAAAATAAGGGATTATGCAAAAAGACCTTATCTATGTTTGATCAGTGTACCTGAATGTGACAGGGAGAATGAATCCAAGCTGGAAAACAATCTTCAGGATATTATCCAGGAGAACTTCACCAACCTAGCAAGGCAGGCTAACATTCAAATCCAGGAAATACAGAGAACACCACAAAGATATTCTTCAAGAAAAGCAATCCCAAGGCACATAATCATCAGATTCACCAGGGTTGAAATGAAAAAAAAAAAAAAATGCTAAGGGCAGCCAGAGAGAAAGGTTGTGTTACCCATAAAGGAAAGCCCATCAGACTCACAGTGGATCTCTCAGCAGAAACACTGCAAATCAGAAGAGAGTGGGTGTCAGTTTTCAAATTCCTTAAAGAAAATAACTTTTGACCCAGAATTTCATATCAAGCCAAAATAAGCTTCATAAGTAAAGGACAAATAAAATCCTTTACAGACAAGCAATTGCTGAGAGATTTCATCACCACCAGGCCTGCCTTGCAAGACTGCCTGAAGAAAATGTCAAACATGGAAAGGAACAACCAGTACCAGCCACTGCAAAGCATACCAAATGGTAAAGACTGTTGACACAATGAAGAAACTACATCAACTAAAGGGCAAAACAGCCAGCTAGCAACAAAATGGCAGGATCAAATTCACAGATAACAATATTAACCTTAAATGTAAATAGGCTAAATGCCACAACCAAAAGACACAGACTAGCAAATTGGATACAAAGTCAAGACCCATCAGTGTGCTGTAATCAGGAGACCCATCTCATGTGCAAAGACACACATAGACTCAAAATAAAGGGATAAGAGTATGGAGAGAAAAAAAATAGCAGGGGTTGCAATCCTAGTCTCTGATAAAATGGACTTTAAACCAACAAAGATCAAATAAGACAAAGGAGGGCTAACTATCCTAAATATATGCGCACCCAATACAGGAGCACTCAGATACATAAAAGCAAGTTTTAAACAACCTACGAAGAGACTTAGACTCCCACACAATAATAGTGGGAGACTTTAACACTCCACTGTCAATATTAGACAGATCAATGAGACAGAAAATTAACAAGGATATCCAGGACTTGAACTCAGATCTGGATCAAGCGGGCCTAATAGGCATCTACATAACTCCTCACCCCAAATCCATATAATATAAATTCTTCTCAGCACCACATTGCACTTACTCTAAAATTGACCACATAATTGGAAGTAAATCACTATTCAGCAAATGCAAAACAACAGAAATCATAACAAACCGTGTCTCAGACCACAGTGCAATCAAATTAGAATTCAGGATTAAGGAACTCACTCAAAACCACACAACTGCATGGAAACTGAACAACCTGCTCCTGAAAAACTACTGGATAAATAATGAAATGAAGGCAGAAAGAAAGATGTTCTTCAAAACCAATGAGAACAAAGACACAATGTACCAGAATCTCTGGGACACATTTAAAGCAGTGTCTAGAGGGAAATTTATAGAACTAAATGCCCATATGAGAAGCAAGGAAAGATCTAAAATTGACACCCTATCATTAAAATTAAAGAGCTAGAGAAGCAAGATCAAACAAATTCAAAAGCTAGCAGAAGACAAGAAATTACTAAGATCGGAGCAGAACAGAAAGAGATAGAGACACAAAAAACCCTTCAAAAAATCATTACTGATTTTTGCCAGGAGGTGGTGTTTTTGAAAAGATCAACAAAATAGATAGACTGCTAGTTAGACTAATATAAAACAAAAGAGAGAAGAATTGTATAGATGCAATAAAAAACGGTAAAGGGAATATCACCACCGATTCCACACAGATACAAACTATTATCAGAGATTACTACAAACAACTTTATGCACATAAACTAGTTAAGCTAGAAGAAATGGCTAAATTCCTGGACACTTACACCCTCCCAAGACTAAATCAGAAAAAAAGCTGAATCCCTGAATAGACCAATAACAAGGTATGAAGTAGAGGCAGAAATTAATAGCCTACCAACAAAATAGATCCAGTTCCAGACAGGTTCACAGCAGAATTCTAACAGAGATACAAAGAGGAGCTGGTACCATTGCTTTTGAAATTATTCCAAATGAAACAAAAAGAGGAAATACTCCCTAACTCATCGTATAAGACCAACATCATCCTGATACCAAAACCTGGCAGAGATACAAATAAAAAAGAAAATTTCAGGCCAATATCCATGATGAACATCAATGCAAAAATCTTCAATAAAATACTGGCAAACCAAATGCAACAGCACATCAAAAAGTTTATCCATCATGATCAAGTAGGCTTCATCCTTGGGATACAAGTCTGGTTCAACATATGCAAATATATAAATGTAATCAATCGCATAAACAGAACCAAAGACAAAACCACATGATTATCTGAATAGATGCAGAGAAGGCCGTCCACAAAATTCAGCAGCCCTTTATGCTAAAAACTCTCAATAAAGTAGGTATCAATGAAACATATATCCAAATGATGAAAGCTCTTTATGACAAACCCACAGCCAATATCATACTGAATGGGCAAATACTGGAAGCATTTCCTTTGAAAACTGGCACTGGACAAGAGTGCCCTCTCTCACCACTCCTATTCAACCTACTGTTGGAAGTTCTAGCCAGAGCAATCAGACAAGAAAAAGAAATAGAGTATTGAATTAAGAAAATAGAAAGTCAAAATGTCTCTATTTGCAGACAACATGATGTATATTTATGAGACACCATTGTCTCAGCCCAAAATCTCCTTAAGCTGATAAGCTACTTCAGCTAAGTCTCAGGGTACATAATCAATGTGCAAATATCACAAACATTTATATACACCAATAACAGACTAACAGGGAGCCAAAGCATGAGTGATCTCTCATTCATAATTGCTGTAAAGAGAATAAAATATCTAAGAATACAACTAACAAAGGAGGTGAAGGATCTCTTTAAGAAGAACTACAAACCACTACTCAAGGAATTAAGAGAAGACACAAACAGATGGAAAAACATTCCATGCTCATGACTAGAAATAATCAATATCGTGAAAATACCCATACTACACAAAGGAATTTATGGATTCAATGCTATCACCATCGAACTACTATTGACCTTCTTCACAGAACTGGAAAAAAAACACTTTAAACTTCATATGGAACCAAAAAAGAGACTGCATAGCCAAGACAATCCTAAGCAAGAAAAAAAAAAAAAAGAAAAAAAAGAAAGAAAGAAAAGAAAAAAACTAGAGGCATCACGCTACCTGACTTCAAACTATACTACAAGGCTGCAGCAGTCAAAACAGCATGGCACTGGTACCAAAACAGAGATATAGACCAGTGGAACAGAACAGAGGCCTCAGAAGTAACACCACACATCTACAACCATCTGATCTTTGACAAACCTGATGAAAACAAGCAATGGGGAAAGGATTCCCTGTTTAATAAATGGTGTTGGGAAAACTGGCTAGCCATGTGCAGAAAGCTGAAAATGGATCCCTTCATTACACCTTATACAAAAATTAACTCCAGACGGATTAAAGATTTAAACATAAGACCTAACACCATGAATTTTCACAATATTGATTATTCCTAGTCATGAGCATGGAATGTTTTTGCATCTGTTTGTGTCTTCTCTTAATTCCTTGAGTAGTGGTTTGTAGTTCTTCTTAAAGAGGTCCTTCACCTCCTTTGTTAGTTGTGTAGAAGAAAACATAGGCAATACCATTCAGGACATAGGCATAGGCAAGGACTTCATGCCTAAAACACCAAAAGCACTGGCAACAAAAGCCAAAATAAACAAATGGGATCTAATTAAACTTTAGAGCTTCTGAACAGCGAAAGAAACAATCATTAGAGTGAACCATCCACCAATAAAATGGAAAAATAACTTTGCAATCTACTCATTTCACAAAGGGTTAATATCCAGAATCTACAAAAAACTAAAACAAATATACAAGAGAAAAACAAACAACCCCATCAAAAAGTGGGCAAATGACATGAACAGACACATTTCAAAAGAAGCATTTATATGGCCAATGAACATATGAAAAAATGCTCATCATCACTGGTCATTAGGGAAATGCAAATCAAAACCACATTAAGATACCATCTCATACCACTTATAATGCCAATCATTAAAAAATCTGAAGACAACAGGTGTTGGAGAGGATGTACAGAAATAGAAACACTTTTACACTGTTAGTGGGAGTGTAAATTAGTTCAACCATTGTGGAAGACAGTGTGACTACTCCTCAAGGATCTAGAAATAGAAATACCATTTGACCCAGCAATCCCATCACTGGGTATATAAAGACACATGCACACATATGTTCATCATGGCACTGTTTACAATAGCAAAGACTTGGAACCAACCCAAATGCCCATCAAAGATAGACTGGATAAAGAAAATGTGGCACATATACATCATGGAATACTATGCAGCCATAAAAATGGATGCATTCATGTTTTTTTGCAGGGACATGGATGAATCTGGAAACCAGCATTCTCTGCAAACTGACACAAAAACAAAAAACCAAACACCACATGTTCTCACTCATAAGTGGATGTTGAACAATGAGAATACATGGACACAGGTAGGGGAACATCACACACTCAGGTCTGTTGGGGGTGGGGCACTAGGGGAGGGTTATAGCAGGGTGTAGGGAGATTGGGGTGGGATAACATTAGGCGAAATTCCTAATGTAGGTGACGGGGGAATGGAGGCAGCAAACCACCATGGCATATGTATACCTGTGTAACAATCCTGCAAGATCTGCACATTTACCCCAGAGCTTAACATAAAATAAAAATAAAGAAACACAAAAAGATTATCAGAGACAATTACAAACAGCTATATATTCACAAAATAGAAACCCAAGAGAAAATTAATAAGCTCCTAGAAACACACAATCTCCTAAGGCTGAACCAGGAAGAAATAGAACTTCTGAACACATCATTAATGAGTCGCAAGATTGAATCAGTAATAAAACAATCTCCCAATAAAAAATAGCTCAGAGATAGATGGATTTATGGCAAAATTCAACCAAACGTGAAGAACAACTAATATCAATCTTTCTGAAACTATTCTAAAAAAATGAAGTGGCAGGAAATTCTCTTTAGCTTATTCTAAATGGTCAGTATCTCCCTGATACCACAGCCAGACAAGGATACAACAAAAAAAGAAAACTACAGACCAATATCCCTGAGAAACATAGATACAAAAATTCTCATTAAAATACTAACAAGTGGAATCAAATAGCACATCAAAAAGATAATACACCATTATCAGGTGGGATTTATCCCAGGGATATAATGTTTCAACATGTGCAAATCAATACATAGGATTCATCACATAAACAGAATTAAGGACAAAAATTTTATAATCATCTAAATAGAGAAAAAGCACTTAATAAAAGTTAGCATCCTTTTATGAGAAATACTCTCAACAAACTAGGCATAAAAGAATCATATATCAACATAATAAAGGCTATACATGGCAAGGCCACAGGTAATATCTTACTTAATGGACAAAAGTTTAAAGCATTTTCTCTGTGAACTAGAACAAGACAAGGATGCCCACTTTCACCACTCTATTCAACATAGTACTGGAAGTCCTTGCCAGAGCAATCAGGAAAGAAGAAAAAAAAGCATTGAAATTGAAAAACAAGAAGTCAAAATATCCCTGTTCACTGATAGTATGATTTTGTATCCAGAAATCCCTGAAGATTCCAATAAAAATACTCTTAAATTTGATCAATGAATTTAGTAAAGTTTTAGGATACACAATTGATATTCAGAGATCAGTAGCATTTCTGTACACCAATAATGATCTAACCAAGGACCTAATCAAGAAGGCAATCTCATCTACAATATATTTTTTAAAACTTAGAAATATATTTGACCAAAGATGTAAAAGACCTTTACAAGGAGAACTACAAAACACTGGTGACAGAAAACAGAGAAAGCATCAACAAATAGAAAAACATTCCATGCTCATACACTGGAATACCCAATATTGTTAAAATAACTGTACTTCCCAAAGCAAACTACACATTCAATGGAATTCCTATCAAATTACCAACATTGTTTTACACAGAATTTAAAAAAAGAGAAATCCTAAATTTCATTTTGAACCACACACACACACACACACGCAAAAGACAAAATAGACAAAGCAATCCTAAGCAAAAACAACAAAGCTGGAGACATCACATTATCTGACTTCAAATCATACTACCAGGTTATTGTAACCAAAACAGCAAGCTACTAGCATTAAAATAGATACATAGAAAAGTGGAATAGAATGGAGAACCTTCTAAATAAGTCTACATACTGACAATGAACTGACAATGAACCTTCTAAATAAGTTTACATACTGACAATGAACTGATCTTTGGCAAAATCAAAAGAAATATACATCGAGGAAATGACATCCCATTCAATACATAATGTGGAAAAAGTTTGCCATGGGCAGACATTAGCCATATACAGAAGAATGAAACTGGATACATACCTCTCAGCATATAAAATACTAACTCAAGGTGAATTAATGTCTTAAATGTAAGACTTAGAAATATAAATTTCCTAGAAGGAAACCTAGGAAAACTCTCCTGGACATTAGCCTAGGCAAAGAATTTATGACCAAGACTTAAAACGCAAATTGAACAAAACTAAAAATAGACAAATGGGACTTAAATAAACTAAAAAGCTCTTGCACAGCAAAAGAAACAATCAATAAAGTAAACAGATAACCCGTAGAATGGAAGAAAATGTTTGAAAACTATGCATCTGACCAAGGGTTAATATCCAGAATCTACAAGAAACTCAAACAACTCAAAAAGAAAACAACAAATAATTCCATTAAAAACTGGGAAAATACATGAACAGACAGTTTCTAAAGGACACGTACAGGTGACCAACAACATGAAGAAATGCTCAACATCACAAATCATCAGAGAAATGCAAATCAAAACCACAATGAAATATCATCTCATACCAGTTAGAATGTCTAGTATTAAAAAGTCTAAAAACAGCAGATGTTGGTGAGGATATGGAGAAAAGAAATGCTTAAACACTTTTGGTGGGGATGTAAATTAGTGCAACCTTTCTGGGAAACAGTATGGAGATTTTCCAAATAATTTTTAAAAAACTAAAAATAGAATGATCATTTGATCCAGCAATCCCACTACTGGATATATATGCAAGTAAAATAAATCATTATATCAAAAAGATGCCCAGACTTGTATGTTTATAGCAGCATGATTCATGATTGCAAAGATGGAATTAACCTAAGCACCCATCAACAGACGATTGGATAAAGAAAATATGTTATGATATCATGTCTTTGCAGCATTATATACGTAACTGGAGGCCATTGTACCAAGTGAAATAACTCAGAAACAGAAAGCGAATACTGCATGTTCTCACTTATAAGTGAGAGCCAAACAAATGGTACACCTGGACATACAGAGTGTAACAATGACACGTGAGGCTATAAAATGTGGGAGAATGAGAGGGTGTTGAGGATTGAAAAGTTAGTTATTGGATGCATTGTTCACTATTGGGGTAATAGGTACACTAAAAGCCTAGACTTCACCACTATGCAACATACACATGTAAGAAAACTGAATTTGTACTTGCTAAATATAAAATAATTAAAAGAATAAAGTGTGCAAAAATTTGAAAGGTTCACAAAGGATGAGAAGAATAATCAATAGCAAATAAAAAATTCTCTACAAAATATTTATCAAAAGAGTGAAAAATAAAATCTAGAGTGAAATACTACTAGAACCTACCAGAATAGCCAAAATTAAGGTCTGATAGCCTAAAATGTTAACAAGGGATTAAAACAACTGAAAGTGAAACTGGGACTATAAAATGACACAACCACTTTGAAAAAAATTCTGGCAGATTCTTATAAAATGAAATATATTTTCAATCTATAATCCAGGAATTTCACCACTAAATGTTTCATAAGAGAAATAAAAGCATACATTTATATAAAGACTTCTACAAGAATAATCACTGAGGATTTACTCATAATAGTTCAACACTGGAAACAGGGCAGGTATCCATCAATATGAGAATAGATAAACTGTGGTGTGCCCATACAATTGAGTACAATTAATTTTTTGAAACTACCAATAGACACAACATAGAAGAATCCCAGAAATATTCTGCTGAAAGATGTTTTACACAAAGGAATACACACTGTATGATTCTATTTATGGGAATGTCTACAAGAAGAGTTTACAAACTGTGTGTAAAAGGCTAGATGGTAAATGTTTAAACTTTATGGGCCATTAAGTAGTTGTAACAACTTAAATCTGCTGTTGTATTAAGAAAGCAGTTGTAGACAATAGCTAAACAAATAAGCATGGCTGTGTTTCAATAAAATTTTATTTATAAAAACAGGTTGTGAGCTGGATTTGGACCATAGGCTATAGTTTGATGACTCCTGATATAGAACAAGCAAAACTAATATATGACAAAATAAAAATAGAATAATTGTTGCCTCTGAGGAATATGCAGGTAGAGATTTATAGAGAATGTTAACAGAGGAACTTCATGGGATCAATGCATTTGTTAGAACACATGGAATAATATATTCAAGAGTTATGTTTTCAAATCATATAAGTTTTACCTCTATGACTGGCAATTCTAAAATTATGTCCAAACTTGATTTCCTCTGGAGAACATGCCCTATGTGAATGCCCTATGTCTTCAGGAAAACATGCCCAAGGAATATAAATATAGTGGATTTTACTTTCCTGATTAGGTTATGTGTCACAATTGACATTAAGAAAAAGAAACAATATGGGTAGACCTGACCTAGTCACATGGTACCTTTAAATCTGTGTCTAGATGTCAAAAACAAAGAAGTCAGATAAATTTAAAGTGTGAGAGAGTTGGAATACAAGGGAGGATTTTGGTTGCTAGATGAAGAGAGCCACATATAAAAGGAGCCACATGGTAAGTAATATGGATGGTGGTATCTAGGAGATAAGAATAGCCCTTGCCTGATAGCTAGCATGAAAACAGAAACTTCAGTTAAATAGTCAAAAATGGTTTAGCATATGCGAATCAATTGATGTGACTCACAACATAAAATGCATCCAAATTGAGAAAAATAAAATAAAATTGTCCCTCTTTGCAGATGAGATGACCTTACATCTAAAACATCCTTAGGATTTCACCAAAAAACAAACAAACAAAAACAAAAACTCTTGTGTCTGATAAACAAATTCAGTAAAGTTGCAGGATGCAAAATCAACATACAATAATTAGTAACATTTTTATATACCAATAGTTAACTAGCAAAGAAAGAAATCAAGAAGGCAATCCAATTTGCAATGGCTCCAAAAATATACCTAGGAATAAATTTAACCAAGGAGGTGAAAGACCTCCACAAGAAAAACTTCAAAACACTGATGAAGGAAATTGAAGAGGACAGAAGCAAATGGAAATACATCCCATGCTCATGGACTAGCAGAATTAATATTGTAAAAATAGCCATACTACCCAAAGAAAGCTACAGATTCAATGCAACTCTAATAAAAAACTGATGTAATTTTTCACAGAAATAGAAAAAAATCTCTAAAATTTTGTGTATATATATATATATATATTGTGTGGAGACCAGCTGCACTGGCAATCCATGGGGCTTCTTCTTCTGGGAATCTCCTGGTCTGTGGGCAATAAAAATCTGTCTGGAAATGCGGCGTCCACTCACCCTCCACACTTTCGCTGGGAGCTGCAATCCTGAGCTGCTCCTAATCGGCCATCTTGGATGGTGGGGGGAAAAATTTTGTATAAAACCAAAAAAAAAAGTCTAAATACTCTTAATAGAAAAAATACAGCTGGAGGCACCACATTATGTGATTTCAAAATAGATGAAAGACTATAGTGACCAAAATAGTATAATATTGTTATTTAAAAAAAAAAAGACATATAAACCATCAGAACAGAATTGAGAACACAGAAATAAATCTACATTTTTTACATCCAACTGATTTTTGATTAAGTTGCCAAAAGCATGCAATGGGGAATCAACACACTCTTCAATAAAGAGTGCTGAGAAAACTGGATATTCATATGCAGAATAATGAAACTAGACCCTTATCTCTCACTGTACACAAAAATCAGCTCAAGATAGGTTTAAAAGTTTAAATGTAAGACCCCAAAGTATAACACAACTAGGATAATGCATAGGGAAAATAATTCAAAGATTGGCCTAGAGAAAGGTTTTATGGCTAAGATGTCAAAAGCACAGGCAACTAAAATGTAGACAATTAGAACTACATTAAACTAAAAAGCTTTTGCACAGCAAAGGAAACAACCAACAGAGTGAAGAGAAAAGCCACATACTAGGAGGAATTGTTTTCAAACTCTGACATTTATCAGAGAATAGATTAATATCTAGAATATATAGGAAATTCAAACCAAGTAAAAATACCAATAATCTCGTTAAAAATTGAAAAAAATACATAAATATACATTTGTCAAAAGAAGATATACTAATAACCAACAAGTATAAAAAATGCTCAATTATTATTCATCATCACAAATATGTAAAGCAAAGCCACAATGAGATATTCTCTTACTCTGGTTAGAATGGCTATTACTAAAAAGATGAAAAACAACAAATACTGGTGAGGATGAAGAGAGACTCTTATACAATGTAGAGGGGAATATAAATTGGTACAGCCACTATAAAAACGGTATGGAGATTTCTC
Source organism: Cacajao melanocephalus (assembly GCA_963573385.1). Classification (NCBI taxonomy): domain Eukaryota; kingdom Metazoa; phylum Chordata; class Mammalia; order Primates; family Pitheciidae; genus Cacajao; species Cacajao melanocephalus. Next base: position 11,631 of record CAUYLG010040925.1, read on the forward strand.
AAAAAACTAAAAGTAAAACTACCCTATGTTTCAGCATTCCTACTACTGGGTATATAACCAAGGGGGAAAAATTAGTATATCAAATAGCTGCACAGATGTTGGCAAAGATGCATAGAGAAGAGAATGTTTATACACTGTTGGTGGTAATATAAATTAGAACAAACTATGAAAAACAGTATGAAAATTTATCAAAGAACTACAGATAGAACCACCCTTTAATTCAGCAATCCCACTACTGGGTATCTACCCAAAGGAAAATAAGTCATTTTTTTTAAATCAAAAAGACACTTGCACAGTTATGTTCATTGCAGCACTATTCACAATAGCAAATTGATAATTAGGAATCAACCTAATTGATAATGAAATTTTAAAATGTGCTATATATCTACCATGTAATACTACTCAGTTATAAAAAAGAATGAAATATGTCTGTTGCAACAACATGGATGTAACTGGAGGCTATTATCTTTAGTGAAATGACTTAGAAATGTAAAGTTAAAAGCTGCATGATCTCACTTATATGTGGGAGCGCAACAAAGGGTACACACGTACATACAAGTGGAATAATATACATTTCACACTCCAAAAGGTGGGAGAGTGAGAGGGATGAGGGATGAAATACTACTTATTGGGTATAATATATGGTATTCAGATGAACGGTACACTAAAAGCTTAGATTTCACCACTATACAATATATCCATGTAATATAACTCTACTTATACAACTAAATCTATAAAAATAAAAATTAAATTCAAAAAATGGCTACACTTTCGTGTTTATTACAGCACTACTCACAATAGAAAAGATATGGAATCAATGTAAGTATCAATCAACAAATAAATTGATAAAAAGAATGTGGTATATATACACAATGGAATACTACTTGGCCAGTGAAATAGAAGAAAATCATGTCATTTGTAGCAACATGTGTGGAACTGGAAGTCATTATGTTAAGTGAGAAAAGCCAGGCACACAAAGACAAATATGACATGTTGTTACTCATGTGGGAGATAAAAATGTCAATGTCATGGAGGTAGAGAGCAGAATGATGAATACCGGAGGCTGGAAAAGGTGTGTGTGTTGGGGGTGGGGAATAAAGAGTGGTTGGTTAATGGGTACAATTATTTCCATTATATTAGGTAGAAGAATTATGTTCTAATGTAAGATAGCAGGATAGCAGAATAGGGTAACTATAATTAAGAATGACGTACTGTATACATCAAAATTGCTAACAGAAAGGACTTGACATCTTTCCAATGCATAAAAATGATAAATATTCAAGGTGGTGAATACTGTAAATACCCTAACTTATTACACATTATATGCATGCAGTGAAATATCACATGCCCTCATAAATATGTGCAAATATTATCTGTAAATAAAAAACCCTTGCTATTGATCTTGGCAATAAATTTTTAGTTATGAAATAAAAAACACAGTCAGCAAAAGCAAAAAATAAACAAGTGGGACTACGTCAAATTAAAAAGTTTCTTTTTTGCTTTGTTTTAAATTTTATTTTAAGCTCAGGGGCACATGTGTAGGTTTATTACATAGATAAACATGTGTCGTGGGGGTTTGTTGTACAGACTATTTAATTATCCTGGTATTAAGCCTAGCATGTATTAGTTATTTTTCCTGATTCTCTCCCTTCTCCAACTCTCCACCCTCCAATAGGCCCCAGAGTGTGTTATTCTACTCTATGTGTTCATGTATTCTTAACATATAGCTCCCACATATAGTGAGAACATGCAATATTTAGTTTTCTGTTCCTATGTTAGTTTGCTAAAAATAATGGCCTCCAACTCCATCCATGTCCCTGAAAATGACACAGTCTAGTTATTCTTCATGCCTGTATAGTATTCCATGATGTATATTACCACATTTTCTTTATCCAGTTTATCATTGATGGGCATTTAGGTTCATTTCATGTCTTTGCTATGGTGAATAATGTTGCAATGAGCATAGATGTACATGTTTCTTTATAATAGAATGATTTATATTCCTTTGGGTATATACCCAGTTATGGAATTGATGGGTCAAACGGTATTTTTGTCTTTTAAAAAATTTTTTATTTTACTTTAAGTTCTGGGGTACGTGTGCAGGACGTGCAGGTTTGTTGCATAGGTATATATGTGCCATGGTGGCTTGCTGCACCTATCAACCTGTCACCTAGGTTTTAAGCTCCACAGGTATTAACTATTTTTCCTAATGCTGTCCGTCCTCTCACCACCCCCTTCCTGACAGGCTGTGGTTTGTGTTCTTTCTCTCCTTGTGTCCATGTGTTCTCATTTTTTAACTTCCATTTATGAGTGAGAATATGTGGTGTTTGGTTTTCTGTTTCTGTGTTAGTTTGCTGAGGATGATGGCTTCCCACTTAATCCATGTCTCAGCAAAGGACATAATCTCATTCCAATTCATGGTTGCATAGTATTTCATGCTGTATATGTACCACATTTTCTTTATCCATCGATCATATCTGGGAATTTGGGTTAGTTCCATTTCTTTGTTATTGGGAATAGTGTTGCAATAAATATATGTGTGCATGTATCTTTATAATAGAATGGCTTATATTCCTTTGGGTATTTACCCAGTAATGGGATTGCTGGGTCAAATGGTATTTCTGAATCTAGTTTCTTGAGGAATTGCCACACTGTCTTCCCCAATGGTTGAACTCATTTACATTCCCACCAACAGTGTAAAAGCATTCCTATTTCTCCACAGCTTCGTGAGCATCTTTTTTTTCTTGCATTTTTGGTAATTGCTATTCTGACTGACATGAGATGGTATCTCATTCAAGTTTTGATTTTCATTTGTTTAATGATCACCGATGTCGAGCTTTTTTTCATATGTTTATTGGCTGCATAAATGTCTTCTTTTGAGAAGCATCTGTTCGTGTCATTTGCCCACTTTTTAATAGGGTTGTTTTTTTCTTGTAAATTTGTTTAAGTTCCTTGTATATTCTGGATATTAGACATTTGTCAGATAGATAGATTGCAAAACTTTTCTTCCATTCTATAGGTTGCCTGTTCACTCTGATGATAGTTTGTTTTGCTGTGGAAAAACTCTTTAGTTTAATTAAATCCCATTTTTCAATACTTGCTTCTGTTGCAATTGCTTTTGGCGATTTCATCATAAAATGTTTGTCCATGCCTATGTCCTAAATGGTATTACCTAGGTTTTCTTCTAGAGTTTTTATGGCTTTGGGTTTTACATTTAAGTATTTAATCTATCTTGAGTTAAATTTTGTAAAAGGCTTAAGGAAGGGGTCCAGTTTTAGTTCTCTGCATATCGCTGGCTAGTTTTTCCAGCACCATTTATTAAATAGGGAATCCTTTCCCCATTGCTTGTTTTTGTCAAGTTTGTCAAAGATCAGATGGTTGTAGATGTGCAGTCTTATTCCTGAAATCTCTATTTTATTCCATTGGTTAATGTGTCTGTTTTTGTACCAGTACCATGCTGTTTTGATTACTGTAGCCTTGTAGTACAGTTTGAAGTCAGGTAACATGATGGTTCCAGTTTTGTTCTTTTGGCTTAAGATTGTCGTTGGTATACAGGCTCTTTTCTGGTTCCACATGAGTTTTAAAGTAATTTTTTTTTCTAATTCTGTGATGAATGTCAATGACACTTTGATAGAAATAGCCTTGAATCTATAAATTACTTTGGGCATCATGGCCATTTTCATAATATTAATTCTTTCTATCCATGAGGATGGAATCTTTTCCCATTTGTTTATGTCTTCTCTTATCTCCTTGAGGAGTAGTTTGTAGTTCTCCTTGAAGGGTACCTTCACATCTCTTGTTAGCTGTATTCCTAGGTATTTTATTCTCTTTGTAGCAATTGCAAATAGAAGTTCATTCATGATTTGGCTCTCTTCTTGTCTATTGTTTGTGTATAAGAATTATTGTGATTTTTGCACATTGATTTTGTATCCTGAGATTTTGCTGAAGTTGCTTATCAGCTTAAGAAACTTTTGGGCTGAGACAATGATGTTTTCTAAATATAGAATTATGTCATCTGCCAACAAAGACAATTTGACTTCCTCTCTTCCTATTTGAATACCCCTTACTTTTTTCTCTTGCCTGATTGCCCTGGCCAGAATTTCCAATACTATGTTTAATAGGAGTGATGACAGAAGGCATTTTTGTTTTTTGCCAGCTTTAAAAAGGAATCCTTCCAGCTTTTTCCCATTCAGTATGATATTGGCTGTGGGTTTATTATAAATAGCTCTTATTATTTTAAGATATGTTCCATCAATACCTAGTTTATTGAGAGTTTTTAACACGAAGTGATGTTGAATTTTATCAGATATTTTCTGCATCTAATGAGATATTTATATATTTTTTGCCATTGTTTCTGTTTATGTCATAAATTACATTTATTAATTTGCATATGTTGAATCAACCTTTTATCCCAGGGAGGATGCTAACTTGATCATGGTGGATAAGCTTTTTGATGTGCTGCTGGATTCGGTTTACCAGTATTTTATTGAAGATTTTTCATTGATGTTCATCAGAAATATTGGCATGAGGTTTTCTTTTTTTTGTTGTGTCTCTGCCAGCTGTTGGTATCAGGATGTGGCTGGTCTTATAAAATGAGTTAGGGAGGAGTCCTGCTTTTTCAATTGTTTGGAATAGTTTCAGAAGGAATGGTGCTAAGATGGAAGGGAAGTGCTGGGAAGGGAAGGGCATGGCTTCTTTAAATAATGTGGAATGGGGGAAGGAAATTACTGGGTGTAGGAGGGAATGGTTTCTGGCAAGGGCTGCACCTCTGGGCCTGTGCACATATACCTAGGTGAAGACGGGCATTTTTTTGTTTTTCTGCTCAAATGTTGCATTTCCCAAGACCACCCTGTCCTGCCATGCCCCCATCCTGTACCTATAACAAAACTCCCAAGACCCTAGCATGCAGACACACAAGCAGTTCCATCAAGAGGAACACATCGGCAGAAGAAGACACAGGTGGCTGGATGTCGAGAGGAGCACATCAGCAGAGAAACACATAGGAGACTAGATGTCAACGGGAACACACAGACAGGCACGGGCCCACCAGCAGGCCACAAACTGAAAGAATCAGGTGGTGTTTGGCTGGCACAGTCGGAAGAGAGCTTGGGCCACCCAGCAGTTTGACTCCAGGGGAAAACTATCTCACTTCTGTCTCCCTCATCTGCTGAGAGCTACTTCCACTCAATTAAACCTTGCACTCATTCTCCAAGCCCACTTGTGATCTGATTCTCCTGGCACTCTAAAGCAAAAACCCCAGGATACAGAAAGCCTTCTGTCCTTGTGGTAATGTGGGAGGGTCTAATGTAGCTGACTAACACAAGCCACTTACAGGTGGCTAAACTAAAAGAACAACCTGTAACACCATGCCTAGTGGTGCTTCAGCTGTAAACATTCACCCCTAGACACTGCTGTTGTGTTGAAGCCTCACAGCCTGCCTGTCTGTATGCTCTTCAAGAGGTTTGAGCAGTGGGGAACTGAAGAGGTGAGCCACACCCCCATTGCATGCCCTGTTAGGGGGACAAGGGATATGTTACTCTTTCAGTACCATCTTCTCTTTGTACCTCTGTTACGATTGGGCTGTGAATCCATCTGGTTCTGAGCTTTTTTGTTGTTGGTGGTGGTGGTAGGCTATCATTGTCTTTAATTTCAGAGCATGTTATTGGCCTATTGAGGGATTTTATTTGTTCCCGGTTTAGTCTTCAGACAGTGTATGTGTGCAGGAATTTATCCATTTCTTCTAGAATCTCTAGTTTATTTGCATAGAGGCATTTATAGTATTCTCTGATTATAGTTTGTATTTCTCTTGGGTCAGAGGTAATATTCCCTTTATTATTTTTTATTGTATCTATTTGATTCTTACCTCTTTTATTCTTTATTAGTCTAGATAGTGGTGTACCTATTTGATTATTATTTCTTAAAATTCAGCTCTTGAGTTTATTAATTTTTTGAAGAGGTTTTTGTGTCTCTATATCCTTCAGTTCCTCTTTGCTCTTAGTTTTTGTCTTTTGTTAGCTTTTGGATTTGTTTGCCATTGTTTCTCTAGTATGATTAGTTGTGATGTTGGGGTGTTGATTTGAGATCTTTCTAGTTTTCTTATGTGGGCATTTCATGCTATAAATTTCCCTCTTAACACTGCTTTAGTTGTGTCCCAGCGATTCTGGAACATTGTCTCGGTTCTCATTGGTTTCAATGAGCTTCCTTATTTCTACCTTAATTTAATTATTTACCCAGGAGTCATTCAGGAGCAGATTGTTCAATTTCCATGTATTTGTGTGATTTTGAGTGAGTTTCTTATTCTTGAGTTCTAATCTGATTGTACTGTAGTCTGATAGACTGTTTCTTATGAGATCAGTTATTTTGCAACAGCTGAGGAGTGTTTAATTCCAATTAGGTTGGTCAGTTTTAGAGTAAGTGCCATATGGGGCTGAGAAAAATGTATATTCTGCTGTTTTTAGGTGGAGAGTTCTGTAGATATCTAATAGGTTCACTTGATCCAGAGCTGAGTTCAAGTCTCGAATATCCTTGTTAATTTTCTGTCTTGTTAGTCTTTCTAATATTGACAGTAAGGTTTTAAAGTCTTCTTTTATTGTTGTGTAAGAGTCTAAGTTTTTTTATGTCCCTAAGAACTTGTTTTATGAATCTGGGTGCTCCTGTATTGCATGCATATATATTTAGGAGAGTTAGCTCTTCTTGCTGAATCAATCTTTTTAGCATTATACAATGCTCTTCTTTTTCTTTATTGATCTTTGTTGGTTTAAAGTCTGTTTTGTCAGAGACTAAACATACATATACGTACACATACACACACTCACACACACACATATAATTGGCCATGTTGAACACCTTTCCTTATATCTGTAGGTGATTTATATGTCTTTTTTAGAAAAACAACCATTCAGGTTTCTTTTCTATTTTTTAAATTTGACTGTGTGTGTTATTGAGTTTTAGGAGTTTTTTAAAAATATATTTTGAATATTAATCCCTTATCAGATATATGGTTCACAATTTTTTTATTCTATAAGGTATCTTTTCGTTTTGTTAATTATATGCTTTGCAATGTAGAAACTTTTAAATTTGATGTTGTCTCACTTGTTTATTTTTGCTTTTCTTGCCTCTGTGTATACACACACATAAGGGTATATATGTATATGTGTTTATCTATGTGTGCATATACATATGTGTGTATGTGTGTATATATGTATGCAAGTACATATATGAGTGTATATGTGTGCATGTACATATGTGAGTGTATATGTATATATACATAGATGTGTGTTTATGTACATATACATATGAGTGCATATATGCAAACATACACATACATGCACACATATCTATACACACATACACACACATATACATATATGCACAAAATTAAACATTACTCAGCCTTGAAAATAAGAAATCTTGCCATTCACAACAGCATAAATGAACCTGGAGGACATTACACTAAGTGAAATAAGCTAAACACAGAAAGTGACTGCATATCACTTATATGTGGAACCTAAAGAAGTCAAACTTATAAAAAAAGAGTAGCATGATGTTTATCAAGGGCTGGGGAGAAGGAAGCAGAGGAAATAGGGAGATGCTGCTTAAAGGGTACAAACTTTCTCCTATTAGATGAATAAATTCTGAATATCCAATGTACAACATGGTGACTATAGTTAATAATAGTGTATTGTATACTTGAAATTTGTTAAGAGAGTAGATCGTAAGTGTTCTCACCACAAAAAAATAACTATGTAAGGTGATAGATGTGTTAACTATCTTGATTATGGCAATAATTTTACAATGTATACATAGATTAAATAATGTACACATTAAATATATACATTATTTTTTTGTCAATCACACCTCAGTAAAACTGGAAAAAATTAAATGGAACTGAAAAGAGAAAAATCAGTCCATCAGAACAACATATAATGATCTCAAATATATATGCAGCACATATAGAGTCTCAAAATGCACAAAGGGAAAATTTATAGATCTAAGATGAGAAATAGACGTATCTAAATTTATAGATGGTATCTTTTAGCAAAAATATAAATGACCTAAATAGCACTATCGGCCAATAGAATCTAATTGACACTTTAAAACACTTTACTAAACAAAAAAATACATATTCTTCTAAAATGTGACATTCTTAGTGAATAGATACTAAGAGTATCTATATCCTGAGACATAAAATAAAACTTAAAGTTAAGATAGTTGAAAACACACAAAATATGCTTTTTGGCAATATTGTAATTAAATGAAAGTTGAAAACAGAAACAAAACGTGGAAAATGTCAAAAAAAAAAGTTGAAAGGTAACTTACACACATCTAAGTAGCTCATCGGCCAAAAAACAAGTCTCAAGGAAAATTAGAAAATAATTGAACAAAATTAAAGACATAATTTGCAGTATGCAGCTAAAAAGTACATACAGGAAAGTTTCTATATGTAAATACATCTATTAGATAAGAATAAATATCTGAAGTTAATAATATAACTTTTTCACTTTAGAAACCAGAACAAGAGCAAAATAAATTCAAAGGAAGGAAAGAATAATGCTAAGGACAGAAAGCAATAGAGCTAAAAATAACCCAGAAAGTCTGTTTGAACCTTAAAGATGTGTTAGAGAAAAACTAATAATACAAAATCTGGGTCTTCGAAAACATGAAAAAAATCATAGATTTTGATAAGCCTAACAAGGGAAAATGGAAACATATTAACAATATCAAGAATGAAAAAGGAGATGTCACTATGGATCTTACAGATATTTGGTGGAAATGAGGTAATATATACTTGATAACTTAGATGAAAAAGACCAATTTTTTAAAATGACTAACTACAGAAGTTCACCAAAATAAAAGTTCTCCTATCAAAGAAAAGCCCAAGACCCAATGATTTCACTGCCAAATTTTGCAAAACATCCAAAAAGGAAACTTCGTACTGAATCTATTTCAAAAAATAGAGGAGAATACAATAATTCCAAACTCATTCTACAAGGTCAGCATTATTCTGATACCAAAGCCAGATAAAGACAAGTTAAAAAAAAAACACTATAGGTCAATGTAAATATGAAAATAGACACAAAAATTCTCAAAAAAATGCTACTGAACAAAATTTAGCAACACATTAAGAAGATTATTTTATTTATCATGACTAAGTGGGAGATGCAAGAAGGATGGTTCAACATATGCAAATCAATCAACAACTTACATCATAACAACAGAATGAAGGACAAAAACCATATGATCATTTCAATTGATTCTGAAAAAGCATTTGATAAAATTCAACATCCCTTCATAATAAAAACCTCAAAAAACTGGGTCTAGAAGAAACATACTTCAATACAATAAAAGATATATATGATAGACCTCTATCTGGTATCATAATTAATGGGAAAAAATTGAAAATATTTTCTCTAGGAGTTGGAAAAAGACACGGAGAGCACTCACACTCATTTTTGCTATTTTTATTCAACATAGTACAAGAAATGATAGCTATGGCAATTAGACAAAAGAGAGAAAAAAAAGCATGTAAATTCAAAAGGTAGAAGTCAAATTATCCCTGTTTGTAGATGATGTAATCTAATATTTGGAAAAACCAAAATACTCCACAAAAAATTTATTAGAACTGAGAAACAAATTCAGTACAGTTTCAGGATAAAAAAGTCACTGTACAAAAATAAGTAGCATTTATATATGTCAACAGAAAATAATCTGCAAAAGGAAATCCAGAAAGTAATTTTATTTACAATAGACACAAATAAAATACCTAGGAATTAATTTAATAAAAGAAGTGAAAGAGCTCTACGATAAAAAGTATAAAACGTCGATGTAAGAAACTGAACAGAAAACAAAAATAAAATGGAAAGATATTCCATGTTCATGGTTTGGAGAAATCAACATTGTTAAAATGTCCATAATACCCAAAGCAATCTACAGATTCAATGCAGTTCCCATTAAAATGTCAATGACATTCTTATATTTTTTAAAAATTTTATTTTAGTTTCAGGGATACATGTGCATGTTTGTAATTTAGGTAAATAGAATGTCACAGAGGTTTGCTGTACAGACTATGTTGTCACCCAAGTAATAAGCATAGTATCTGGTAGTTTTTTCATCCTCATTTTCCCCCGCGTTCCAACTTTTAGTAGGTCCTGTAGGTCCTATTACCTTGTCTGTGTCCATGTGTACTAAATATTTAGCTCCCACTTCAGGTGAGAACACAAAGTACTTGGTTTTCTGTTTCTGCATTATTTTGCTTAGACTTATGGCCTCCAGCTCCATCCATTTTGCTGCAAATGACATGATCACATTTTTAATAGCTGTGTAGTATTCCATGGTATATATGTACTATATGTTCTTATCTGGTCTACCTTTGATGGGCATTTATGTTGACTCAATAACTTTGCTATTGTACATAGTGTTGCCATGAATATACACATGCATGTGTATTTTTGGCGGGACAATTTAAATTCTTTTGTGCTGGGTAAAATAGCACTTCTGTTTTAAATTATTTGAGAATTTGGAAAACTACTTTCCACAAGGGTTAAACTAACTTTCATTTTTACTAGCAGAGTGTAAGCATTTTCTTGTCCCTGCAACCTTGCCAGCATCTGTTATTGCTTGACATTTTAAAGGTAACTATTTATACTGTCGTGAGATTATACCACTTTGTGATTTTGATTTGCACTTCTCTAATGATAAGTAATGTTGAACATTTTTCATATATTTCTTGGCTATGTGTATACATTCTTTGGAAAAGTGTCTGGTCATGTTTTTTGCCCACTTTTAAATGGAGAAGTTAGGTTTTTGGTTGTTAATTTGCTTAAAAATAATAGCATAGTTTGCATTTTCTCCCATTGTGCAGTTTGTTTATTTATTCTGTTGACAGTTTCTTTTGCTGTTCAGAAGCCCTTTAGTTTAATTAAGTCTCATTTGTCAAATTTTGTTTCTGTTGCAATTGCTTTTGGCATCTTTGTCATAAAATCTTTGCTAGGGCCTATATCCAGAATGATATTTTGTAGGTTACCTTCCAGGATTTTTATAGTTTCAGGTTTTACATTTAACCCTTTAATACATCTTAAGTCGAATTTTTGTATATTGTATAAGAAAAGGATTCAGCATCAATCTTTTGCATATGGCTACTCAGTTATCCCAGCATCATTTACTGAATAGAGATTCCTTCTCTCCTTGTTTGCTTTTGTTAACTATGTCAAAAACCAGATGATTGTAGGTGTGCAAATTTATTTCTGGGAACTCTATTCTGTTTAATTTGTCTATCTGTCTGTTTAAGAAGAAGTATCATGCTGCTTTGGTTACATTGGCCTTGTAGCATAGTTTGAAGTTGGATAATGTGATGTCACTAGCTTTCTTCTTTTTCTTTAGCATTGCTTTGGTTATTAGAGCTCTTTTCTACATTCCATATAATTTTAAAATATATTTCTTTTCTAATTCCGTAAAGAATGTTATGGGTAGTTTGATTGGAATAGCATTGAAATTGTAAATTGGTTTGGGACACGTGGGCATTTTAAAAATATCAATTATTTCTATCCATGAACACGGAATGTTTTTCCATCTGCTTGTGTCCCTCTAATTCCTTTGATTAGTGATTTGTAATTCTTATTGTAACGATCTTTCACCTCCCTGGTTAGTTGTATTTTTAGATATTTTATTCTTCTTGTGCCTCTTGTAAATGTGATTGTGTTTTTGATTTGGTTCTCATTTTAAATTTTGTTGGTTTATAGAAATGCTATTGATTGTTGTAAATAGAGTTTGTATCCGGAAACTTTTCTAAAGTTGTCATATCTGGGAGCTTTTGGGAAGTTTTCTAGTTATAGAGTGAGGCTTTCTATTTATTGAAGCATATCATTTTCAAACAGAGATAGTTTGACTTCCTCTGTCCCTATTTGAGTATCTTTTATTTCTTTCTCTTTTCTGATTGCTCTGGCTAGAACTTCCAGTACTATGTTGAATAGGAGTGGTGAGAATGGGCATCCTCGTCTTGTTTCAATTCTCAAGGGGGAACATTTCCAGCTTTTGCAAATTCATTATGATGTTGGATATGGGTTTGTCATAGAAGATTCTTATTATTATCAGTATGGTTTTTTTTTCTGAAAGAAAGAAAGAAAAAGAGAGAAAAGAAGAAAGAAAGAAAGAGTGAAAGAATGTAAGAGAGAAAGAAAGAAGAAGAGAAAGAGGGAGAGAGAACGGGATTCTTGTTCTATTGCCCAGGCTAGAATGTAGTCTAAATATGGGTATTAAAAACCTCTTTATGCCAATAATTGTGCTTAACAATGGAGACAGGAAGGAATAAGGGATGAAAATAACAAACAAGCAGCCATCCGATATTTTATTTAAAGCTGTGAAATGCTATGCCATTGCTGAGGAGTGATTTACTTCCAATTATGTGGTCACTTTTAAAATAGGTGTAATGTGATACTGAGAAAAATGTATGTTTTGTGGATTTGGGGTGGAGAGTTCTGT
>CAUYLG010040926.1:0-89859 GCA_963573385.1 Cacajao melanocephalus
CTTCTTCACAGAACTGGAAAAAACCACCTTAAACTTCATATGGAACCAAAAGAGAGCCCGCATAGCCAAGTCAATTCTAAGCAAAAAGAACAAAGCAGGAGGCATCACACTACCGGACTTCAAACTATACTACAAGGCTACAGTAATCAAAACAGCACGGTACTGGTACCAAAACAGAGACATAGACCAATGGAACAGAACAGAGGCCTCGGAGGCAACACCGCACATCTACAACCATCTGATGTATGACAAACCTGACAAAAACAAGCAATGGGGAAAGGATTCCTTGTTTAATAAATGGTGTTGGGAAAACTGGCTAGCCATGTGCAGAAAGCAGAAGCTGGACCCTTTCCTGACACCTTACACTAAAATTAACTCCAGATGGATTAAAGACTTAAACATAAGACCTAACACCATAAAAACCCTAGAAGAAAATTTAGGCAAAAACATTCAGGACACATGCGTAGGCAAGGACTTCATGACCAAAACACCAAAAGCATTGGCAACAAAAGCCAAAATAGACAAATGAGACCTAATCAAACTCCACAGCTTCTGCACAGCAAAAGAAACAGTCGTTAGAGTGAATCGGCAACGAACAGAATAGGAAAAAAATTTTGCAGTCTTCCCATCTGACAAAGGGCTAATATCCAGAATCAAAAAAGAACTAAAACAGATTTACAAGAAAAAAACAAATAAGCCCATTCAAAAGTGGGTGAAGGATATGAACAGACACTTTACAAAAGCAAACATACATGAGGCCAACAAACACATGAAAAAATGCTCATCATCACTGGTCATTAGAGAAATGGAAATCAAAACTACACTGAGATACCATCTCATGCCAGTTAGAATGGTGATCATTAAAAAATCTGGAGACAACAGATGCTAGAGAGGATGTGGAGAAATAGGAACACTTTTGCACTATTGGTGGGAGTGTAAATTAGTTCAACCACTGTGGAAGACAGTGTAGCGACTCCTCAAAGACCTAGAAATAGAAATTCCATTTGACCCAGCAATCCCATTACTGGGTATATATCCAAAGGATTATAAATAGTTCTACTATAAGAACACATGCACGCGTATGTTCATTGCAGCACAGTTTACAATAGCAAAGACCTGGAACCAACCCAAATGCGCATCGATGATAGACCGGACAGGGAAAATATGGCACATATACACCATGGAATACTATGCAGCCATAAAAAGCGATAAGTTCGTGTCCTTTGTAGGGACTTGGATGAACCTGGAAACCATCATTCTCAGCAAACTGACAAAAGAACAGAAAATCAAAGACCGCATGCTCTCACTCATAGGCAGGTGTTGAACAATGAGAACACATGGACACAGGGAGGGGAGCATTACACACTGGGGTCTGTCGGGGTGAAATAGGGGAGGGACAGCGGGGGGGTGGAGTTCACGAGAGATAGCATGGGGAGAAATGCCAGTATAGGTGATGGGGAGGAAGGCAGCAAATCACACTGCCACGTGTGTACCTATGCAACAATCTTGCAGGTTCTTTACGTGTACCCCAAAACTTAAAATACAATTAAAAAAAAAGGAAAAAAAAAGATGACATTCACAGGTTCTAAAGATTAAGGTGAGCACATCAGCATATTATTCATGGGGCCATTATTTAGACTACCATAGAATATGACTGACAGTACTAACTACAGTTTCAAAGGAGTGAAACCTAACTAATTGCCACAATCAGCAAGAAGGCTTCATAAAGCAGGAGCGGAAAACTGTATTTTTATGGATAATGGTATCAGAACACAGAGCAAAAAATTAAAATGCAATAAAAAAAAGGAAAAAAAAAGATGACATTCACAGGTTCTAAAGATTAGGGTGAGCACACCAGCACATTATTCATGGGGCCATTATTTAGCCTACCACAGAATATGACTGACAGTACTAACTATAATTTCAAAGGAGTAAAACCTAACTAAGTGCCACAATCAGCGAGAAGGCTTCATCAAGCAGGAGCGGAAAACTATTTTTATGGATAATGGTATCACAACACAGAGCAATAGGCAGTCAAAGCACAAAATGGCCACAAAAGATGTCAACTGATAAAGAAAAAAAAAAAGTTGAATATAATACACTAGCAGTAAAAACAAATTGACATATATCTGCCTAAAATGTGGTATATTTTCACGAAAGAAGACAATGTTAATTTTAGTTGTATTTACATTAGAAACTATAACAGTAAAGATATTAATTTTAATATAATAAAATATGATGGAAGGAGAATATCATGAACTATTTTTGTTTTGGTTTGCTTCTCCACACTTCTGAAACCCTTAGTCTTCTCTAAATGCCTGTGCTTGTTACTTTTTTTTCTTTTTGAGACGGATTCTTGCTCTGTCACCAGGCTGGAGTGCAGTCGCGCAATCTCGGCTCACTGCAACCTCCGCCTCCTGGGTTCAAGCGATTCTTCCGCCTCAGCCTCCCGAGTAACTGGGACCACAGGCGCGTGCCAACACGCCCGGCTAATTTTTTTTTTTTTTGTATTTTTAGTAGAGATGGGGTTTCACTGTGTTGGCCAGGATGGTCTCGATCTCTTGACCTCGTGATCCGCCCGCCTCGGCCTCCCACAGTGCCGGGATTACAGGCGTGAGCCACCGCGCCCAGCCTGTGCTTGTTACTTATAGAGAGTTACTCAGGCTGCTAATGCAAACACAATGACAGAATGTTGCCATAGATGAGGCATTTCATCACCATTCTACAAGACTCTCGGACACATCTGGTTGGAAGCAGACGAAACCCTTTCTTATATCCCCTGAGTAGGTATCTGAGAGAAATCCCTATGGAGGGTCAAGACACTCTCTCATACACTGCTTTTCACGTTATTGCTACTTGTGGCAGCTTAATCCCTGACCTTATTCATGTTACTGGTTTGAAATGCACGTTTATCACCTTGATACAGTAGCCGGGGTCACTTGTTTTTCACCTGTCTCTTCAAAAGAAAAGATTCAAACTATGAAACTACCAAAATAAAACACTAAGGAAACTCTCCAGGTCACTGGTCTGGGCAAAGATTTTTTAAGCAATACCCCACAAGCACAGGCAACCCAAGCAAACGTGGGATCACCTCAAGTTGAAAAGCTGCACAGCAAAGGAAACAATCAACAAAGTGAAGAGAAAACCCACAGAATGAGAGGAAATATTTGCAGACTATTCACAAATAAAGGATAATTTGTGATAAAGGATTAATTACCAGAATATATAAGGAGCTCAAACAACTCAATAGGAAAATAGCTAATAATCCAATTTTAAAATGGGCAAAGCTGAATAGACATTTTTCAAAAGAAGACATACAAATGGTAAACAAATATACACAAAGGTGTTCAACATCACTGTTAATCAAAACTACAATGAGATATTATCTCACCCCAGTTAAAATGGATTTTATCCAAAAATCAGACACTAAGGAATGCTGGCGAGGATGTGAAGAAGTAACCTTCCCATACTATTGATGAGAATGTAAATTAGTACAGCCACTATGGAGAACAATTTGGAGGCTCCTCAAAGAACTAGAAATAGAACTACCAAAAGATCCAGCAATCTCATTGCTGGGTCTATATCCAAAAAAAAGGAAATCAGTATGTTAAAAAGACATCTTCACTCCCATGTATACCGCAGCATTATTCACATCAGCCAAGATTTGAAAGGAATCCAAGTGTCCATCAACAGACAAATTAAGAAAATGTGATACATATACACAATGAGTACTATTCAGCCATAAAAAAGAATGAATCCTGTCATTTGCACAACATGGTTGAAACTGGAGGATATCATGTCAACTTAAATAAACCAGGCACAGAAACATAAAATTCCTGTGCTCACTCATTTGTGGGAGCTAAAAAAAAAAAAAAAAAAAAAAGGCAACTGAACTCAGAGAGATAGACAATAGAATGATGGCTACCAGAGCTGGGAGGGTAGTGGTAGGAGGGGTGGGAGAGGAAGTGGAGATGGTTAATGGACAGTAAAATATAGTTAGACAGAATAAATACGATGGAGTATTTGATAGCACAACAGGGTAACTACAGTCAACAATAATTAATTTTACATTTAAAAATAACTAAAAGAGACTAATTGGATTGTCAGCAATAACAACAAAAAAAGGATAAATCCTTGAGGTAATGGATACCCCATTTACTCTGATGTGATTACTACATAGTGTATGCCTATATCAAAATATCTTATGTACCCCATATATATACACCTGCCCCATATATATACCCACACATATTAAAAATAAAAATTTTTTAAAAGGAGATTCATTTTGGATATCATTTCATAGATAAATATGAAATAAAGTTATTGTTATAAGCACCATAAATAAAACTCAGGTTGAGAAATGTAAAAAATTATTTTGCTCTAATTAATATGGTACATTTATAAGTGAGACATCACAATGACCTTGAAAAATATATTATGTGTTTTAGGTAAGGTTATTGATAAAGTATTCTTATAAATCTGGAAGAATGTGTGTACACCAACAAGATGCTCTCAAAGAAAATGACAAAAAGTCTTTTTAAGGATTTCCATTTGTCCTTCTTTGCCTAAGGAGACATTCAGATCAGACTCCATATGAACTTGCGCAAAATGGCAGCTTATGAAGGTACACGGAAAGGGGATACTTGCTGTTCCTTTAACTGACCATGCTTTGGAAAGCTGCAATTCCCCGTTGCAGTCCACATAGAGGTGCTGTTAAAGAACAGCATAGGTATACCTCCCATTAGAGGATTACAGTCTTAAACTAGAACTCAGTTCTGGGGCCTGACTACTGGGCCAGAAATGAACTGAGTTCTTACATACTAGGTGAGACCAAAGTTCTTGGGTAGAGTTGAAGTAATTATTGTGAGACAGAGTCACCTGGAGTTTTCCAATATTTTAATATTAATTCAGGTATATTGGTGCCTGTCAGTTGGGTACAAGAAGTGCAACCACTGTATTAATGAGTGGCCATCTGTGCTCTTTTACGTCTTTATGGAGAGGGTGTTTACCCAACAATTAAATCTAGTTAGCTTATGACTAATACTTTCTATTCACCTAAGATATTTGCTTGAAACACCAAGAATAACTTTTATACATATTTTCTACTAATAACATTATTTTTTATTTTTGCATTTCATTACTGTAGTGGCTTGAAACTTTTGGAATGTGGATCCACTAATGGAACAACATTGTTTTTGTATTTAGATATTAGATAAGATATAACCAGATTTTTTGCCAACAGACATTTTGAAACTATCTTGGAAGCCCATGCGACTCCAGTGTTCATTATTGTACTGTATGAAGCACACATAGCTCTTTGGATTTCCCTTGTCAATTCTTTTACTGATATTAAAATTATAATACATAAGAAATATAATGCTCTCATATTCATAAGCAATATTTCTCTAAGCCCTTTCCATGATTATACATCGTCTCATTTAACATTCACAACAGCTACATAAATTAAAAGATTATAAGTTATTGTCCAAAATGGAACATTTTTTAAAGTGAAAGGAGAAAGCTAGCAGTAATTACTTCAGGACAATTGGCATAAACAGGGATGTCCTTGGGAAACTACAATGGATGGTCATTCCATATATGAAAATTATTATTGTTGTCATTTTATTATTATTATTAAGACTGCGTCTTACTCTGTTTCCTATGTTGGAATGCAGTGACATGATCATAGCTCACTGCAGTCTTGAACTCCCACTTCAAGGCTCTGGAGTAGCTAGGACTACAGGTGAGCAACACCATTCCTGGGTAATTTTTAAGTTTTTCGTAGAGATAGGGATCTCACTATGTTGCCGAGGCTGGTCTAGAACTGAATTCAAGCAACCCTCCTGCCTTGGCCTCCCACAGCACTGGGATCACAAGGTAAACCACCACGCCTGGCCCCATGAAAATCAGTTTATCCTAATCTGCATCTGAGGAAACTGGGGCACAAATGTTTCGATAATGTGCCCACATTCACAGCAGAATCAGGTGGGCTCCCTGGACAGTCTGAGGTCAGAATCTCTGCTCTTAATCTCAAGGCTGGATGACTCTAGTGGAGTCATGATGCAAAACACAAGGGAATTGGTAGTGACAATAAAATGAGATGACAATTTTAATAGTTTACCTCCTATGAAATGTTCACCTGTAACACTAGTTTGAGCTGGGGAGTTAACTTTTTTGCTTATGTTTAGATTTCACTTCAATATGAAGCTTTTTAGAAAATATAAACCTCCTTCAATCATTCACATTACATTTTAACTAGACCTGACAGGGAGTTAGCAGTCTCAGAATCATGAATTTATGAAAAAGATGAGCTTTTGTGAATTTCTTTTTTGCTTCTTAAAAAGATGTCACATGTATTAAGTGTAACTAGATAACATCGTTTTTAATAGTATTTCATGCGTTACCAAAGGAATTTTTATTAAACATAGTTACCAAATTTTTTTAGAGTATTTTTAAATTTTTATTATTTTTTGAAAGGCTCACAATGAATATGAAGGTAAAAATTCACTGTTCTTCCAATTCTGTAAAGGTATCAGGATAACAATGGATTTGATAGATTATATGATTTTTTTAAATGATCCCTTCAAGATACAATTTAGAACATTTGATGTTTTCTGTTCATTCTCTTCTACATATAGCAGGCAAACCATGTCCCCTTTTCATATGTAATAATACATGCACATCTGAACAAAAAAAGGAACATGAATATTAACTAATCGTGAGCTAATGAAATGATAACCTGGTAAGAATGAGGATTAGCACAAGCAGAGAGAGGTTGGCACTGCCATGCTCCACTGCATTCAATATCATGGTGACAGCCCAACCAGATATTTTCAAAGTATATGCAATTCTGCATTCGTTACAAAAAAAAAATAGGTCAGAAAAGGAATTTATGCTGGAAAAAATCCTTCCACCTTAGGCTTGGAGTTTAAAGGATTAATAAACAAATGAGCATTGTGAATATAAATTCCTTTCTGGAAAAAATGTTATAAACATTATTTCATTATCTTACCAACACTTCTGTTCCTAGATAAACCTCATCCATTACAAATGTCTCTGCTGCTGATGAGCTACACTGAAAAGAAACTGGACCTAATCCTACATCTGGGCCTAAAGGCTCTTACTTGGGAGAACATGGAGAGATTCTGCCCCCTGTGCCACCAAGTATGGCTGAAATTCAAGGTACTATCAACCTAAATGGACATTCCATTTACCTCCCCCATGATTTGGAATGAAAATTACAAGTCCCAGGATTAAGCTTGAAGTGAAAATCAACACTATCCCCATCCTCCCCTTCCTCCCTTCTTCCTCCCTCTTATTTCATTCTAACAACCACATGCCACTGGATAATGGAAGGACCAGTCACTAAGGTCCTAACCTCACAAATTTCATCACCAATATATATTTCTAAAAAGTATCTCCTCATCTCTACCTTTGACTTTCATTAAATCAATTCCTGAATTAAATGTTTTATTTGCCTTGTTATATATATGTATGTGTTCCTTAACTTAAAGCCAATTCTTGATTTGCACAATTTCCCCAAGAAGAGCACATAAACACTCTGACTGATGCAGGTTTTGGCATCAGTGACATGAAGCCCTTTAATGAAGGGAATTTTAATTTTCAGGATGTGCTAATGTGCCACATATTCTTAAGCCTCCCCAAATTAATATTTCATAAGTATAAAGCAGATAAAAGGAAGTTTTACAAAGGCAAGAAATTATGGGAAAAAAAAGGAAAAAAAGAAAATCTAATGTCTAAATTGTAAGATTCATTGCTAATTCAGCCAGGACATCTCAGAATTGCTTAGTATTAGACAAAATATTTGCTTCAGATATGTTAAGTTTTGAAAATTGCTTATCAGGATTTTGTTTTAACTAGTAGCCATAAACTGCTACAAAGGGTTTTCTTCCCATCCAAAAATACTTTGCAAAAATATTAATATAATATCTTTATAAGCATCTAAATCTGTCAAATTTATTTTCTAGGTAGCATAGTCAGCTACTGCATTTCTCTAGACCCCGATAAAAGGACAATAATATTGAGGAAAATAGTTTGATTACATTAGTTACAAGTTAGAGGTGGTATGAAGAACTTGTAAAAGAGATAAATATTCTTTACTAATGAAACAAACCAGGAATTTTTACTAGCTCAAAATATTGCTAAAAAGACTTACAGTGTCTTAGTTGTATGTCATGCTTATTAACATCTTGTTATTGTACGTGATGTTTCTAAACATAGGAAAATATACTCTATGTTCACAAAGTAGAAAACTCATTCAAATAGACCTATTTTTTTCCATAACTTCCACAATTTTCAAGTATCAGATTATAATATGGGGAATATTTTATGTTGTCATCATGTTGCTTAAAACTTAACATTTTTACATGTCTAAAACACTTAATCACACTTCTAGCACTGGCATATTGAAAATAAATATTAGGTATTTGCTATCTAAGATGGCTTATACTCCCAAAGTTATTTGTATAAGGAGGAAGGTATTCAAGAGCGTCTTACAAGAAGAGGTACTCTGTAAACTACTAGACCACAGTATGGCTCAAAAATGCATACTTTAAAAAAATCTTCCATATGATAAGAAGGTTCAAACAGGTTTGAGAAGCACTGATATGCATCATGACAGACCACATATGTTTGCCTGTAGGGCTTCCATTTGGTTTAACTGATGACCAGATATCAGATCCCAGAGAAAAATTTTTAGTTATATAGATGTCCAGATATATTCCAAACCAAAAAAAAAAAAAAAACCAAAACTGTTAATAATTTACAACAAGCTAGAGTACTGCTCTTGAGATAGTTTAAGATTAGAGTTTTAGGTTGTAAATTTGTAAAACCACAAACATTTTGAGGAGGAATTCCAGTTTCTATGTTTAAAGATGAGGAAATTATTAAATAAAATAAATAATACACATCAGCTTTGTGTGTTTGCTAATCACGCATGCTCCAAGGCGAGTGCACAAAATGAAAAGGCTACTTTTTAAATGCCTAAGATAAACAGAAACAAAAAGCTTGAGTCATATCAGGTTGAGTCATTCAAATTCATACATATTAGAGTCTATACTTTTCATGTCTTTCTTTGTGGCCTTGGAGTGTTTAATTAGAGCAAACGCTCTTCAGTCCAGACTAGTTCCCACTTTAAATAGAGCAAGCATGAATTAGAGGTAATTCTCCACACTGGTAACTGAGCCCGGGATGTGTAGAACAGAATGGTATCTAAAACGGATGAAGTTTGGGCCCCTCAATTAGAGGTGTATCATTTGTCCTCTTTATTATAACCCTGAGACTTTACAAGAGTTTTCAGCTTTTCTGGCTTTTCTTTTCTTTTCTTGTTCTTTTCCTATAATTTGAAACTTGTCTGAAACTCCCTTCTGAAACAGGCGTTCATCATACCTTAGTTCTTAGACCGTAAATCCAAGAAAAATAAGTTGTGGTAAAAACTCAAGAAAAAAAGAACAGTTATTTTGTGTGTGTGTAGGTGCAAAGAAGTATATTTACTTTTCCTGTAGAGATGAGGCATTATAATGGTTTATCCTAGTTATATATTTATAAATACATACATATTTACATAACTTTTTGTTTTCCTTAATGCTTTTAGATCTAGAAATCACTTTTTGTTTAGAACAAGTATATTATTACGTTTTGTTATGCCTGTCTTACAGTTTCTGGTTATATTGAAAAAGTACCCAACAAGCTCCCTAGAGAGGATATCTGCTCTACTCTATCATTTTCAAGTTCATTCTAAAGATTTCTACCAAGTGTCAGGTGATCCAGTAAGCCCACAAATGCTTAGAAGAGCCTCTCTAACTCAGGACAGCAGCTAGTTCTCTTAATCACTTCTAGACAACTGCATGAACTGAATTCCATATGTTGAAAACAAAAAGAAAAGAAACCATTTAAGTCAAATGCAAAGCTTAGCTGATTTTGGTATGTGTATATTATATTAACAATTTTTGTGAGGCAGACATTTTCAAACTTAGCACCCACCTATTGCCACAGTCTGCTGACAGCCTCCATTTAGCTGTCTTTTGAGCCCACTGGATGGTGAGCTTCTCTCTGAGGCAAGGCACAAGACCTTATTTGGTGATGACAGCTCAGTGGCTGGCAGGCTGGCACAGACAATATTTCTGAACTGAACTGAAATTTAGCAATCTCTAACACCTTTCACATGTGTTTTGGTTTAGGAGTCCCTTCGTAAGTCTGCCAGACACTATTTGTTTTTTTAAATAATCAGGTTTCAAAAATGTCTCATCTGTGGGCTACAAACTCATTTGAACTTGGGAAACAATATTCTAATTAATAATAGGCTTAAATTATAAAAGACTATTTATAGAACAACCACTTAGCTTTTATTCAAATATCTTAATTCTTCTAAGATAATCCTTTTGGTAATATGTATGCTTAGCAAATACATATACACTAATGTTTTTACCCTACTTATCATTCAGCAATAATACTTTTTCCTAGAATAAGTGAACTACTGCTTAGTTTTTATGAATTAAGTAAACTATGACTATGACTATAAGTAAATCATAACCATGTTTTAGTAGTATAAGTTTATAATCATAAAAATATATTTAATAAAAGATTATAAACCTTCTCCTAATGGCCAACTATTTTTGAATTTCTGCCTTAAAATTTTGATGACCACTATTATTTCTTCCTCAAGACACATTACCGTGTCTATTATGTCTACTTTCAGAGTGCAGAACCAGTATGTTTCTGTTAACATGTGGCTCTGGACGTACAATAGATCCAACTACATGCCTTAAAACACTGCTACAATGTGGTAGAGAAAACTGACTTAACATAGTGAAAACTATAGCCTGAGCTCTGCTCAACAAGCTGAGTGTTACAGAGGAATTATCCTGTTTCCATTTGATAGAGTTAAAGTTCTCCCAATCAGAGAGCAAGATCTAAGCTTAAAGGGCAAAAACGCAGAGTTGAGGTTTGAGATCCTAAATTGCCGAGGTCAAGGACCCATGGTCATTACTCTTCCAGCAATGACAGAAACAGAACAGACAAGTGCATTCAATCAAAGGGCATGAACAGCGAAGACGAGGCCACCCACACAAACATTTGTTTGCTTACTAGGTCCTTTTCATAGGACACCATAAAGACAGGTGTGGGGTTTGAAAAATTCGGTTTGGGGAGACCTACCGCTTGGTCAGTGCTTTTCTTCCACAGGTACCTTCGAAGCATACTTCCAACAATTCTTCTTTAACTCATGTTTGTTTATTGAGTGTCAGTAATGTTGACATAGTTTATGTGTGACTTTAAATCAAAGGTACACTGAAGGAAATAATATGGATTTTCACTTAATTAACAAAGGCCTTTATCCAGGTGACCAAACATGAGAAAATGAGAACATACCAATATGAACATTCCTTTGCCATTCTGTTCCCTCACAACAGCACTACAGGGCCAACTTTGAGTCTAGGACACATGAAAAAAAATTTTCTTTTCTCCCCTGTTCAGAAAAACTTTGATTATTAATCCATCCATTATTCCTAAAGCATCAGATTATCTATTATTGAAAAGAAATATATATACTTTATACATATAAAGTATTTTCACAGGGCAACAGCTTCTAGATCAGTTCTGAAAACTTACTATATATATTAGAAAATGATTCAGTTATTTATACTACATAATATAATTCAGTTACATTTGCCACTTAATAGCATGATATCACATATTTGCTTGCAATGATTTGCAGTATTCTGGACGTTTTTTAAAATAGTCCAGAAAATGTCCAAATTTCTGGACCTTTTTAAAAATAATCCAGAAAATGTCCAAATTTTAGAAGCTACTTTATTGTATATCTATATCACATTTAATAAAAGGTATTTGTGTCAAAGTATCTAGTCAAACATATAACAAGGTAGATTTAAAGCAAAACTGAGCACTGTTCATACAGATTAAATAGATACAAATTTAAACACTTAAGGCCTTTAGAAAACTGATCTCAAAGGTTATAGAACGTAAGTATTATTTAAATTGCAACATTCACTATTTTAAAGAATATTCTTGAGTATGTATTCTTCACCAACCATTGTACTAGGCTCTAAGAATACAATGTTGAATTAAACAATGTACCTCAGATGGTTTAACATATGCAAATCAATAAATGGGATACACCACATAAGCAGATTTTAAAACAAAAATCACATGATCATCTCAATAGCTGCAGAAAGAGCATTTGACAAAATATAGCATCGCTTTATGATTGAAACTCTCAGCAAAATCACCATACAAGGTACATACCTCAACAGAATAAAAGTCAGTTATGACAAACCCACAGCCAACATAACACTGAATGGGGGAAAGTTGAAAGTATTCCCTCTAAGAAATGGAAAAAGACAAGCATGCACCCTCTCACCACTCTTCTTCAGCATAGTATAGGAAGTCCTAGCTAGAGCAACCAGACAAGAGAAAGAAATAAAGGGCATCCAGATCAGTAAAAAGGAAGTCCAACTGTCACTGTTTGCTGATGATAGGATTGTTTACCTTGAAAACTGTAGACTCCTCCAGAAAGCTTCTAGAACTGATAAAAAAAAATTCAGTAAAGTTTCCAGATACAAGATTAATGTACACAGGTCAGTAGGTCTTCTATACACCAACAGCAATCATGTAGAGAATCAAATCAAGAACTGAACCACTTTTACAATAGTTGCAAAAAAATTAAAATACTTAAGAATATACCTAACCAAGGAGTCAGAAGACCTCCAGAAGGAAAACTACAAATCACTGCTGAAAGAAATCATAGATGACACAAACAAATGGAAACACATCCCATGCTCACGGACGGGTAGAATCAATATTGTGAACATGACTATACTGTCAAAACAGTCTACAAATTCAACGCAATCCCAATCAAAATACTACCATCATTCTTCAAAGAATTAGAAAAAAAAAATTAAAATTCACATGGAACCAAAAAAGGGCCTGCATAGCCAAAGCAAGACTAAGCAAAAAGAACAAATCTGGAGGCATCGCACTACCTGATTTCAAATTATACAGTAAGGCCGTAGTCTCCAAAAATAAACATGATACTGGTACAAAAATAGGCACATAGACCAGTGGAACAGAATAGGGAACCCACAAGTAAACCCAAATACAGTTAACTGATCTTCAACAAAGCAAGTAAAAACATAAAGTGGGGAAAGGACACCCTTTTCAACAAGTGGTGCTGGGATAAGTGGCTAGCCACATGGAGGAGAATGAAATTGGATCCTCATCTCTCACCTTATACAAAAATCAACTCAAGATGGATTAAGGACTTAAACCTAAGACCTGAAACTATAAAAATTCTAGAAGATAACACTGAGAAAAAAAAAACCCTTCTAGACATTGGCTTAGGCTAGAATTTCATGACCCAGAACCCAAAAGCAAATTCAATAACAACAAAGATAAATAGTTGGGACTTAATTAAGCTAAAGAGCTTTTTGCACAGCAAAAGGAACAGTCAGCAGAATAAACAGAAAACTCACAGAATGGGAGAAAATCTTCACAATCTAATCTACACATCTGAAAAAGAACTAATATTCAGAATCTACAATGAACTCAAACAAATCAGTAAGAAAAAAACAAACAATCCCATCAAAAAGTGGGCTAAGGAAATGAATAGACAATTCTAAAAAGAAGATATACAAATGGCCAATAAGCACATGAAAAAAACGCTCAACATCACTAATGATCAAAGAAATGCAAATTAAAACCACAATCTGACACCACCTTACTCCTGCAAGAATGGCCATAATCAAAACAACAACAAAAAAGTAGATACTGGCATAGATGCGGTGAACAGAGAACACTTATACGCTGTTGGTAGGTATGCAAACTAGTACAGCTGCTATGGAAAACAGTGTGGAGATTCCTTAAAGAACTAAAAGTAGAACTACCATGTGATCCAGCAATCCCACAACGGGGTCTCTACCCAGAGGAAAATAAGTCATTATATGAAAAAGATACTTGCGCAGGCATGTTTATAGCAGCACAATTCACAGTTGCAAAATCGTTGAACTAATCCACATGCCCAGCAATCAATGAGTACATAAAGAAACTGTGAGATATATATATATATTTTTTTCACAGTTATATTATGTATATAACATATATAATACATATTATATATAATTATATATCATAAAGAAAATATATAATTATATATAATAATATATCTATATATATAATGGAATACTACACAGCCATAAAAAGAAATGAATTAACAGCATTTGCAGCAACCTGGATGAGACTAAAGACTATTATTCTAAGTGAAGTAACTCAGGAAAGGAAAACCAAACTTCATATGTTCTCACTGATATGTGGGAGCTAAGCTATAAGGACACAAAGGCATAAGAATGAGCCAACGGACTTTGGGGATTTGGGGGAAGCATAGGAGGGGGTGAGGGATAAAAGACTGCAAGTAGGGTGCAGTGTATACTACTCAGGTGACGGGTGCAACAGAATCTCACAGATCACCAACTAAAGAACTTACTCATGTAACCAAATGCTATCTGCCCCCCAAAAACTTATGAAAAAATGAAAAATTAAAATAAACAAATAAATAAAATAAAAACAATGTATCTCTTTCCTCAGAGTTTTTAATTCAATGTTTAACTTAATAACACGAGGGTTATTACGTTGTTACTAAAGTAATCTTCAATTAGCTAGTAATAGGGAAACTAAAGAAAAATGGGACACAATGTAGGAGATAAAATAAAGAAAGACAAAAGCTCCTCACCAACACCTTACAAGAAAGGTGTTGTAAGGAGGTTATTATAAGAGCTTCCAAAATATTACAATTAGATCAAGTTCGATTGATTCCCATAGATTCACATAGATGCATATAGTTCCTAATATATCACTCTAGATTCTATTTCTCTCTTGAGCTATGAAATGCTTATTTTCCCAAATGCCTACTAAATACCACTTCTTGATTTTTCAAAGTTTAACTCCAACTTTGCATATTTTGACCATGAGGGAATGTGTGCTCTTTCCAGGTCCATGAAGGGGTGTAGTTTTAAGGGGAAGAACTTCCAAACGCCATGCCCGCCTCCCACCTCTCTCCATCCCGGAGATTTTACAGTCTCTGTTTTAATTTTTGAGGGCGGGGGAAGAATCAATAAGTCAATCACTCCAGCAGAAGTTCCAAGGAACTCCCCTCACTGGCCAGAGGTCTTGGAGAAGGTGGGGGTGCCTCCCAGGTTACACATCCCCTTCTTCCACACCCCTTCAGACTCCATGTTTGGGTCTCCTCCCACGAATACTCCCTTCATAGAAGCTGTCTCTCTCCTGGATTTGCCCTCTGGGGTCCCCTTCCACACTCTCGTGGAAGCCCGTCTTCTCCTCCTAAACTCCATCTCTCTTTATTCCCTAACACTCTTATGGAAGCTGCTTTCCACTCCTGGATTCCATCTTTCTGGATTCTCTCACTCAGTGTGAGAGTTAGCAGTTTCTTTCTCTCTCCTTCTCCTGTTTCTCTCTCTCTTTAAATAAATCACTTTCTACAAACACTTTTGAGTCCAGCATTTACTGCGCACTGTGCCGTGTTCCCCTCTCTCATTCTTGAGAGGGCAGGAGACCAAGAACCTGGAGAAATGTCCTCTCAGGGGAGCTGAGGGCACCCTAAACCCCAATATTACACTCTCTCCACTATCATGGCTAACGGCACAGCTCCCAGGGGTTGAATTGCAAAGGAATCAAATGGGATAAAGGAGGGTTTCTATTTATTTTCTGAAGAGTACTCTAGCTGCAAGGATCCTTCCAGGCCGTTAGAAGATTTTTCTGTAAACCACTGTGTTTGTGCATGCTGGAAGCTCAAGGAGCCTGGCTTGGCTTCGGCCTCTCCAGCCCTTTAAAGGCCAGTTCAGACAGAGGCCTTGGGGACAGGCTGATCTTCCGAGCACTCTCTCACTGTTTTGTCCCTCTGGAGAGAAAGCCTCTTTATCAGTGCTGTTGTTTAGACAAAAATCATAGTAACAACAGCTGGCAAAGCCCTCTAAAGAGCTTTATCATCTGATAAGACTTTTTTGTGAATGCAAAAGGGGTTTTGAATCTGACAGTAAATACTATCCATGGCTTGGTTTTGTCCTTGTTCTTACTGCCATTTGATCCTTATTTCAGAATGTATTGTCTTCTATTATTTTAAAATGGCAAGTCTAATTAATTATATAGCAAGGTGCCAAATTTTATCAAACTTACCAGTCTCGTAGTCTTCACGTGTTGTGAAAAAGAGAAGGTGTAAATGTGGCAGGGATCACACTGGAATGAAGACTTTGCTTTACTTGAACACGCGTGTGCAGTTCAGTTTTAAAATCTAAGAAGCTGGACCATTATCATCACAGAGACAAAAATTTAACCTTTTATTCCATTCTAAACTTTGAATTAAAACCAAACCTCTGAAAAACTTTTAGAGAAACATTTATTTTTTAAAGAAAATAAACAAACCTGGAAGTTATATTTCTACCTCCCATTTAAGAATTAAAAATACCTCCTGGAAAGCGACTTGACTTTTTTTTTGTTTGTTTGCTAGTTTTGTTTTATTTTATTTTTGTCTAACAGGCAAGAGGTTTTGAAGCATTTTTCTCATGCTGTCAAACACTATGTTTCTGTAATCTAGGAAAAAACAACCAGACTGAAAGCAGAGAATAAACTGGGGCATTAGGATAAAGAAGCTCTGAAAGGAGAGTAGATGATAACCAGAGTGGCAGCAAGTACCTTACTGTCCAGCTTTTTCATGGTGACCAGATCCAGGGACTTTAGTGAATGTCCAGTAGGGGCAATAAAGTAGAGGCAGGCATGGATCCTCGTGTCATGGTAGTTGAAGAGAGATCGTTTAATCTTCAATTCCTCTTGCAGGTAGGCCTCGAACTGGGCGTCAATATATTCTACTATCGGCTTATAGCTAGAATGCAGAAATAGCATCTTTCTAGTCTCAAACCTCTTTCACAGTTTGGTGTAGACAGTCCTCCATTCAACGTCACAATGGCTTCCTCTTTCCTAAAGGCTAAAGCCCAAGTCCTTACCTTGGTGTCCAAGGCCTTCCATCACCTGATCCCTGAATAGCGCTCTAGGCTCACTCCTCTCGTCCCAGCCACATACAACCATTTGCAGCAGCCCCCATGTGTCAAGCCTTTATTTCCTCTGTGTCTTCGTTCACACTGGCCCCTCTGCCGGGATCTGTCTTCTTCCTACTCTTCTCCTGGCTAACATTCATCCTCTAAAACAGAGCTTGTTTTAGTGGAGCAGGCTGCCACTCCCCCAAGGGGCATCCATGGAAGATACTGCTAAGAGATTGTGGCATTCTATCCTGCTGGGCCAAAACTGGGCCTCAAAAATCCATCTGAGAAAAGTGACTGTAACAGCCTCTCCCTACTGATTGGCATTGGTGCACAAAATGAAACTGGCATGTGGTTCAGGATATGAGACTACCACCTACTGGGAGCTATTCCCTGGTCTTCTGCCCTATTTCTCCAGAAACAGGAGCTCTCTGTGCTCCCATGTCCCTAGGCATAATCCATAACTTCATCTAGGAACTCTCGTGCCTAGACTATTATATCTTTAAGATTCCTTTCAACTGAAAATCTTCATGATTTAAAGGTAAACGTTGTAACCCTCTCTTCTCACCAAATCATTCAAATCTGTTTTGGATAATGATGTGTGATTCTATTAACTCACCATAAATGCAATGACTAATAGCATATTGGGAATACACATTCCATAAACCACATGTCCAGAAAGTAAGTAGTATGTCATTGTGGGAAACCCACTAATTCTTTCTGGTCTCCAAAGGAACTACTCAGAAGAAGTTTGTTTTAGCAACAAAGAGACTGTTCTATCAAGAATACAAAGAGTTAATTCTCCCAAACTTACCGCCTTTCTGAAGATTTAAGTTTTAAGAAAAAGAAAAACCTTTCGACACCCAAATCCCATACCCGTAAGTTAAACTGAAACCCCTGAAAGGGAACCACAGATCTTTTGTAATAAAAATGACAGCAGACATCCTAAGAAAAACAAACATCCCCAAAATAAACAATAACAACAAACTTATGAGCAAACCTGAAAGCAGTCATAAAAAGCTTTTTGATATTTTTCCTTGGTGATTTTATCACAATCTACTGGTTCAATTTGAGTAGACAAAATCTCTAGAGGCTTTAAAAAAAAAAAGGTAGAATGTACCTCAGCAATAATGAAGTTCCAAATCATAACAGGCAAAATTCCAATAAAAAGAATGAATGAGCAATAAGATTCTTCTGTATTTTCTAATCTTGAAATATAGGCATGTATTACATAATAATAATATTTAATGAGACAGTTATAGAGGATGTTGGTTAGAAACATGGATTCAAGCCAAACTGCCTAAAACCGTAATACAGCTGCACAACTTACTAGCTGCTCAAGGTTTACTTAAGCAAGTCAGTAAACCTCTCTGTGTCTCAATTTCCTCACAGGTAAATCAGGGACAAAAATAGTAGTTCTATCAGAGAGCTACCGTGACGAATAGACGAGCCAATACATGCAATGTATGTAAAGGGCTGGCACGTAAAAGTAAAATATAACTATTTCATAATAACATAATAAAATAGAATACTACAGTATAGAAGTATACTATACCATAGAAGCAAGCCTGACTTTTTAGAAAACTTTTTAGAATAAATTAAAAAAGAAAAAAAAAAAGGAACTTTACATTCCCCCAGTTCTCCGCTGGTATCTGTTCTGCTACTGGGCTCACGCCCAGTAGGGAAGTGGAGCAGGCCACTCCAATGAGATCCACCCATCCCCTTTGCCCTTTCAGTCTGGGGCTGATCCTTCAGTCTCCTGACACTAAGGCAGGTATTTGGGGATTAGGGCTCTTCCATAGCACCCTCTTAACCCCAAGGGTAAGAGAAGCAGCTCACAGCAATTGCTCCCCTGCCTCCCCAGTGTCTGATTTTTAGCTCTTAGCACCTCCTTCTCTCAGTAGTAGTCCAAATCTGGTTCTGCTTTCTATTAATTTCCCTTCTTGCCTCTGGTTTTGATTCTGATCTTCCAAAGATAATGAGAGGCATGACATCGCTCATTTTGCAGTGAGGAATGCTTTCCGTACTGGATTCAAGACATCCTTTGTTCTCTAACATCTCAGGCTTCCTTCTGCCTGCTCCTATTAGAGAGTCCTGGCCAATCATTCAATCTCCCTTCCTTTCAATCTATGTTCCCTCTGGAAAATCACACTCATTCCTGTGTTCTACTCATCATCTATCTGATGACAAGTCATAAATCTCTACCTCTAACCCAGATCTTTCCTCTGAGCTTCAGATCCATCTACCCAATTGCTTATCCTGTATTTTCAATCGCTCTTCCAACTAAATGTCAAAAACGGATCTATTCATCCTGCCCTCAAATCCACACTTTCCCCATATTCCTCAGCATGGTGAATGGGCCACCACCCACACCACTGGCCAACTCAGAAACCTGGGATTCAACCTGGAGCCTCCTTCTCTCACCTCACACACGTAATCAATACAAAATCCCATCTACTCTACCTTCTATACCATTATTACTCAATAAAAAGAAAATATATTCCTGGAGAATAATTTACCAAAATGACTATTCCCTATGTCAAAGATTTAATTATGCTGATGAAATAGTTTATTCTTGCTGAGACTCAAGCCAGCCAAGTGGTTTTATAGTCCTCATCATCATCCTGTAGATGAGATGAATTGTCTGTCTCTTCCTCCAAAACCTTTCCACTTCTGCATCTAAAGTCAAAAAGATAGGAAGCTCAATCCCATCTTTGCCTTTTGCTAGCTCCATTCCTACTGACACTTATTTATATTCTTTTTGGCCAATTAAAACTTCCCTGGATTGTAGCCATATCAATCAGAGGAAAGACAGGAGGACAGATCCAATCTAGTCCTTATGTTCTCACGTAATTTTCTTAAGGCATGGAGATATTCCTTGTTACATAGCACTCATTTTTTTTCATATACCTCCAGCCATAAAACACACACACACTAAAATGACAGAGACTAACCCTAAAACCGATGGAAAAACATACTTTAGACAACGTTTTTCATCCATCCAACCTGAACACTGATCATTCTTGCAAAATGGCCAATGCCATCATCCAGGGACTGACTCTCCACTTTATATATGACCAAACACTTACCATGTTTTTTTCTTGTCTTGCTGTCTGTTGGCCAATTTTCCTTATTCCTTGACTACCTCCACCAGAAAGTGTGATTAAACTTAAAATTTAAAGGCCAAACAGTCCATCTCATTACTGTTTTATAACTCTGATAAAGATTTGGTGAGGTTAAGATTCTGTCTCAGGGGATTTCAATCATCTCTGCCTTTGAGGGCTATCATTACAGCTAGTGATATGCCATGGTCAGCCCACCTCCCGTCTCCCTGGTGTGGGTCAAACTATTCTATTTCCAGTTGAACAACAAAACTTGGTTTCCCTTCTTCTCCAGACCACTTTCTTTCTCCAATGAAGAGTATAAACAGCCAAAACAAGGAAGCCCTTAAATAACAAAGAGTGAAATGTGATTTTAAACATAACAGGAAACCTTACTAGATCTCTCTTCCTGCCTCCTTCTAGCTAGCCTGGTCTGAGGCAGATAATAATACGGGAATGCTGACATGTCCAAAGCCTACGTAAACAAACTGGGACATTCTTGAAGTCTTGCCTCTATGACAGAAAAGCTTGCCTAATCCCCAATGTAGGTAAAAATCAACATGGGCACAGAGAAATAGCACACCCCTTCCCATATGGTTACACACTGATGCAGAAGTGAATATCCCACTTCCAATTTCTTGAGGGAAGCAGAACCTGTCCAAATAACGATTTGTGAACACACAGTCATCTGGCTTCACAGCGAACAGTGTCAACAATACCTTCTGAGGTACAGGGTAACAGAGAGTTTTAAGTGCCATTTAAAGAGGTTATGCAATAGCTTTCAAGAAATTTCAGAGGAAAAAAATATTTGGTATCTAGGTTAGGTTAATATCACACTTCCTCTCTTCTAAATCTCCTTGGAAACTATTATTTGACCCAAATGAGTCAGATCATTTCTTAAGGAGGGCTCCAGCTGCAAATATGAGGATATGCACTGTCCTAGCTGTTCGCTGCTGAGTGCTGACTGGGGAGTAAAAACCCACCAGCAGCCTGAGGGAAAGTCCCAGCTCAGGGGAGAGGCAAAAATTGAGTGCCAGCACTGAAGCAACCACAGAGAGCTGGAAGAGCACAGGGAATCTCAGCAAGAGGCTACGTGGAGGATGGCTCTCACTCCTGGGGGAAGGGATCCTGAAAAAGTACAGTTGCCTTCTTTCAATCAAGGAATGCACAAGCAAGATTTTTCCTAACCCCAGGGAGAAAATCCATACCGGTCTGAGAGGTGGAGAACAGGCCTTGCTCTGAGTATTCTGTGACTATGCAACGATTGGAACCCCCTGGCTCTCTTCCCAGCTCCCACAATGCACCTGTGTCCCTTTCCTTATGACCAGGGCTTTCTCTTCATTTACTACCCTTGGCATAACAAACAGCCTTCAGGCAGGGGCCTCTCCATCATTCCTTGTCATTGCAGTCACACATTAAGAGCAACTGCTCAGCTGCAGTGTCAGAGCCGAACTCGTCCCCTGCCCCAACATAACGTACAGATAGTCTATTTTGGCCAGATGCAAAGTAGAATCTTTCTCACTCTATCTAACAATTGTTCCTGTTATCACAGGACAGTGTCTACTGAAGAGCATTTGAAGTGCTCTATAGATAAAATAAAGAGCTTGGCGCTCAGCTAACGAATGAATTAAACATTTCTCTATCATTACTGTGGTGCTCATATTTATATCAGGAATAGTTAAAATGTATCTAGGCAATATACATTTCTGGAAGCCCCATTCTACAATCACCTTTGGGCCTGGGACAGTTTATTTTAACTTTCTCAAACTTTTTTTGAGAATGAATGTACTATTTAAAATAGTCATAAGACATCTGAGGTTGAGACTGACAAATAGAATTGGTGCTCTTGAGAAGGAATGTGAACAAAATCTTGACACCAAGACTAACATGGGTTATATGCCAGGAAATTTTAAGAATTAGAAACTTCCCTCAGATAAGGGCAAACAGCAACTCATGGTAAAGACCCAAACTTACTTGGCTTTATAAACAGGGTACATTATAAAAACTCAGCGTACTATTTTATCATTATATAGCAAGCAAAGGTGAAGGCATTTGGTTACCTGGGGCAGATTTGGCGGAGCTTCTAGAGACCTCCCCTCCAGTGTCCTGGCTCCCCAAGCAGTATGAAGTGGTTGATGGCTGGGGTTTCTGCTAAAACTGTCCTGTGGAGTGGCTGGGTGTTTCTCTAGAATGCTTTTCCTGGTAGGAAAGCCCCAAACTTGGTTTCATGGCCTTTCTGGAAAAATGCTGTGAGCTAATTTAGTCCCTCTAATAAATCCCTTTTCTGCTCCTACTAGCTGGGATCAATTTTGATATCTGATTCTGACCTCAAGGAAGAACATTCTCAGAAAAATTCTCAGAGCACAATAATGTCACATCTTTTAGGCAATAGAGGACCAAGCCCCACAACTAAAGAACCCCCAAAACATCTGGCCTTTAAATTTACCTTGAATGGATCCTGCTATCTCCTCATCCATTTATGTCCCCACAAAATCCCAAGATGTACCTGTCATCTTTATTTATCTGGTCTCCAAATCCCACGGTGTCAACGATGGTTAACTTCAGCCGTACATTGCTTTCCTGAAGCTCGTAACTTCTGGCTTTTAACCGGACACCTGGTTCATTGTGAGTAGCTGGGTCACTTTCAAATTTGGTGTTGAACAAAGTGTCCATTAATGTGGATTTGCCAATGCCTGTCTCACCTACACAACCACAAAAGAAAAGTCAGATAATGTGTCAATGTCTCTCAAACATCACTTCAATTCTTCAGTATGTTTTTCATTAGTCATGATTATAAAGTTAAAAAAAACATATCACCAGAAATGCTACTGTGAAGAGATAATTAGTTCTTTCTATGTGTCATCTATGGAATATTTTCCTAAAAATGCCTCAGTGAATTTCAGAAACTGTTTAGCAGAGAGGATCTCAAGTTTACAGATCAAGAGATTCTTCTTTACCTCTGGATAAAAAAACAGTACTTGTAGGCCGGGCATGGTGGCTCACGCCTGTAATCCCAGCACTTTGGGAGGCGGAGGCAGGTGGATCACGAAGTCAGGAGATCAAGACCATCCTGGCAAACATGGTGAAACCCTGTCTCTACTAAAAATACAAAAATTAGCCAGGTGTAGTGGCATGCGCCTATAGTCCCAGCTACTCAGGAGGCTGAGGCAGGAGAATCGCTTGAACCCAGGAGGCGGAGGTTGTAGTGAACCAATATTGCACCACTGCACTCCAGCCTGGGTGACAGAGTGAGATTTCATCTCCAAAAAAAAAAAAAAAAAAAAAAAAAGAAAGAAAAGAAAAATAGTATTATAAGTTTGCCTGTGCTCAATTTGTATATTACAAGAACATGAACTTTACCTCTTTACCTCTTTCTCTCCTAAATGTTAGAGTATAAAACCATATTACTTAAGGGACAAAAGACTATACTGTTGAATTTCTGTTGCTTGAAGCAAGTGATTCCATTTACACTGAAGTACCTAAAAGATTAGTTAATTCGACATCAATAAAATACCATGTCATAGAAAAGAATTACATTATTCAAAATAACACTCTTGATGACAATAATAACTAACGTCACTGAGTGCTCACTTTGTGCCAGGCCCTGTGGCAAGAGCTTCTAGTGCATTATCTCCTTTATTTATTTATTAATTTACTTTTGAGACAGAGTCTCGCTCTGTCACCCAGACTCTGTCACCCAGTGGTGAGATCTCAGCTCACTGCAACCTTCGCCTCCCAGGTTCAAGCAATTCTCCTGCCTCAGCCTCCCGAGAAGCTGGGATTACAGGTACCTGCCACCACGCCTGGCTAATTTTTGTATTTTTAGTAGAAATGGGGTTTTGCCATGTTAGCCGAGCTGGTCTTGAACTCCTGACCTCAAATGACCCACCTGCCTCGGTCCCTGAAAGTGCTGGGATTATAGGCATTAGCCACCTTACCCAGCCACATTACCTCATTTAAACCCTATTACTACTCCCATGACATAGGCACTACTGTCTCCTCCGTTCAAGACGGGACACTAGGCTTAGATAAGATTTATGAGGAACTTGCCTAAAGTCATTGCTAAGAGGTGGAACCAGGGTTCTAACCCAAGTCTATATGGTTCCAACACCTGCACTCAACCAACACAACAGCCTGACTTTACTATTATAGAGAAAACTGACTGCCCAACATTCTTCAGTTATGGTTATGTTATAGTTTTTTATTTTTCTTTATCCAGCGGGAGTCAAGATGCCAAACATGTTAGTTTTTCCAGCTTCAGAGTGAAGTCTGTGACAATGAAAGTAAATTAAGTTAAATGACCTGAAACAATAGCCTTATTTACACTGATAATTCAAGTCAGTAAGTATTTACTGAGGCCTCATATGTGCAAAGCAGAGTGGCAGGTATCTGGAACCACTAAACCAATCGCCTGGTGACACGCAGATGTGGGGCTATGAAGAACCGCAGCCCAACCCTCAAAATAACACCAGGCAAAATTCTATCTTAATTCGAATTCTTATCTTGAGTCAAAGACAGCTGGCAATGAGAAAAAACCCAGCCTTATGTTTGTGGTGGTGGTGATTGAGCATAGGATGATGGAGAAAACGAAGTAGAAATCCAGAAACATTAGCCCTAGGGATGCCTTTTTTCTTTCTTAATCTGGAAAATTTCTCAATTAGATTTCTAGCTCAATTTAAACTTGTCAGTAAAGAACAGCTCTTTCAAAAACTCCTAATCCCAATGTGTCCCTAGGAGCATCCCCTCCTCTAAGGATTTCTGTGATGACTTTCAGGATGATGATGTTCTATGGAGAAAAGAAAAGGTCTGGGCAACCCTCTCACTATAATGACAAAATCTACTTACTAGTTACAAACTCTATATTATGTACTCGTTGCTTTCCAACACAATGCAAAAGTGAAGGAGGATGAAGTTTTTCTGGATTTGAGCTTCCTCTGATTAGAAAATCCTTATACGGCTTGCCTCTAACTGTGATGATTCACTTACAGGATAAAAGCTGGTCAAGTACAGTCACCTTACTCTTTAACCTTTCCTGTTATACCCTGAACATCTAAGATCACAGAATTTCCTCTTTAGTCAGCCTTCATTCCGCCAGTATTTTTTCAGTGCCTACTATGTACAAGTTCTGTGCCAAGTTCTGGGAATTCAAGGAACTACCCTGATGTGGTGTTCTCCCACATCTTAGAATCTGGTCTAGAACATGACCGAGTAATACCACTCAGGCTCTAACTTTTTATTATGGGAACAACATTCTAAGTGTTTGCCATAACCACTTTCCTCTTATAAGCAAGACCATCCTTTACACCCATGACCCTGCTAGGTGACCATAGACAACTAGACCCTGGCTAGGTCCCTGACCTAAACGTAACCACAGAAGCCCAATCATTTCACTATGAGCTGGGGCTCCACATTGGAGAGTGGCCTGTCTATCTAATCACAATTTTTCTCTTTGGGCATCTGAATGAGATACATGTAATCCCCACACAGGGTGACGGCATGACAAATAAACAATGTGCAAAGAGAGGTAAGTAAGCAGAAGCCATGAGGCAGTACAGGCTGTAAGTAAATAGCAGCCATGCTGCAGGCAGAATGTAGGCTTGGGAATACAGGAGACAGAGCAGACAGATGGGGTATAGTATTAAAAATCCATCATGAAATTAATGCTTGGGTGCTCACTGTGTGACAAGCATAGGTGCAGGGATGAAGTAATGAATAAAAACAGACAACCGACACTGTTTGCACTTCTGTAACATCCTGAATGTCATTCCAGATCTCTATAGGGTCTGCCTGTGCAGCAGTTGAGACTGTTTCCTGTCTTCTTTACTTTCCCGAATAGTCTAAAAAAAAAAACCCTCCATAAAGGTAATATAAAACCAGTCTCTGCTCCCTAACCTGAAAGAGTGTAACAAGTTCACACTCACCATTCATGGCTTAACAAATTAACTTTGAGCAAAACAAAGTTATTGCACAGTGGATACAGAAATAAAACAGCGTTCTCACTGGTAGTCAATACTGAAGGTACTTGAGTCATTTTAAGTACACGCTACAAGTGTAACATTCTCAAGCAGGGCCAACTTCTTTTCAGGATTTACCTATTTTTAGAACACAAAAGGCGCAAAAGCAGATCAGCCTATAAAAGTTTCTCCTTTATGGGAAAGGCTCTGTCAGTAGACAGTGACCTACTTAACTTTCATCTCCTTCCCTAAGAATAGCAATAAAGACTTCAATTACATGGCAAGGATTCTAGGTTACCTGGACAGGACTGAAATTATCATCTCATTTTACTAGGTTAAAAATTACTTAAGCACCCATGTGAATCAGGAACGCCATACTTTTTTTTAAAGGCATGGTAATTTTAATTATCATTTACATTAAGGTAGAAATTACAAACAATTAGCATACCAGGCCCTACTTATAGCAGAAGGTTAATCAATGGGTTGAAAAAAACCACTGTTCTCTAAACTTCGGTGTGCTTTGCTTTCCATTTCTATGCTCTGTGCTTTTAAGAGCTGTAATTAGACAAGGCCACTCCAGCAGCAGTGTGATTCACCAAAAGCAGTTCAGCAGGAAATGACAGCTTTTGGAATAAAAGGAACTTTAGAAGAACTAAGGAAGTTTTTCAATACATTAGCTTTTTTTTTTTTAACAGACAGGGTCTCACTGTGTTCCCCATGCTGGTCCTGGGCTCAAGCAATTCTCCCACCTTGGCCTCCTGAAGCACTGGGATTAGTTTTCGAGGCTTCTCTCAAACCTTTGTAAGCAGGATCTCAT
Source organism: Cacajao melanocephalus (assembly GCA_963573385.1). Classification (NCBI taxonomy): domain Eukaryota; kingdom Metazoa; phylum Chordata; class Mammalia; order Primates; family Pitheciidae; genus Cacajao; species Cacajao melanocephalus. Next base: position 26,951 of record CAUYLG010040926.1, read on the forward strand.
CTATGCTTTTGAGGACCCATAAGATAAAAATTTCTTTCTAACTGAATAGCTAAAAGCCTACCAGGCATAGGTTCCAATTCAAACCAAACAACCATAACAGTATTTTCAGAAAAATCAATGACTGACATTAAAGTATTTCAAAACTCCCTAGCAGAGTACCTGGCACAAAGGAGACATTTATTAAAAGTTAGTTGAGGGCTGGGCATGGTGGCTCATGCCTGTAATACCAGCACTTTGGGAGGCTGAGGCAGACAGATCATCTGAGGTCAGGAGCTCAAGACCAGCCTGGGCAACATGGTGAAACCCCATCTCTACTAAAAATACAAAAATTAGCCAGGCATGGTGGCAGGCACCTGTAGTCCCAGCTACTCAGAAGGCTGAGGCAAGAGAATCACTTGAACCTGGATGGTGGAGGTTGCAGTGAGTGGGGAGATCGCAACACTGCACTCAAGCCTGGGTGACAGAGTGACACTCCATCTCAAAAAAAAAAGTTAATTGACAAAAATGATCATGGTGATAATTTACACAGAGATCTGCTACTGTGGTAGATTTTTTCAGAGTCTGTTGTTTAGTCTATCTTAAATTCATCTGCCTAAACATTTATTGTTAGAGTAATTAGAGACTCTATTGAGTGCTTTCTGGGGCTTCTGTTTTTCCTGCTCCTGCCAATGCTAGTGAACCTGATGCCCACATCACAGGGGAAAGCAGTCCTACCTTTTCCATTCTGTTCTCAGGCTTATTTATTTAACCCATGAGATCTAAGGTGAAGAAGGTAGGGGCGGGGACAGAAGGACTGTATTATTAATTAGAAGGTAACTGTAGATTGAACAAATTGTTGATCTGTCATTCTGCATCTTTTACTCTAATTGCCAAGACTGACTACTTGGGTAAGTAATTGTGCACGGGGATCTGCCTGCCTTCCCTAAATATTCTAGATTTTACTCTTGGATGGAATCAGAGAATCAGAAACCGGCATATCTAAGATGCATTGTTATTGTTCCTCATAGAATCACCTTTGATGAAACATACTCTAATCATAAGATGAGCCAGCGTTTGACACCTGGCATTTCATTAAACAACTGCACTGACTTAGAGGATGCCCAGGAACCCAGACCACTACATCTACCAAATCTCTTTTTTGAAAATCCATGGAGAAATCTTTCCACGTAAAACTGTGTTTCATCTGGAGCAATCATTTTGTTTTTACTTTATAGATACTATAAATCTGTCATATGTTAAACTTTTTACTTGTGTTTAGCATATAACACATTCTCACTTAGTATCTGTTAAATGAAGGAGTGAATTAATAAATTTTCTCCATGCTCTGACCACTAAACTGAGAGAAAACTGTAATAGTTCACCAATTAATTGCTATAGGCAGGCCTGAAGGCAGGCTTTGAGTTCTGACTCTATCCCTGGCTTCACCTTTATTTTCTGGGGTTAATTTCATCTTCATTCATTTTACCCTGCAATCCATTTACATCCTTTCCTCGAAAAACAAGATGGGATAAAAATGTTTAAGATTTTATTGTAAAATTCCACAAAACTGTTGACACTATAGCCTTGGCTAAAATGGCCTTAAACTTACCTGTTTTCAATTCCTGTTCTCTCATCCCCTCAAAAGAGTTAAGGTTGAATTGTGGAAAAATTTTCTGTTTCAAAATGTATTATTAATTTACTTTGACTCTACTATCAAACTGGCTCTTCTTCAGAAGCAGAGATGTTACAGTATCTTATTCACCTTTGTATGTTCACAAGGAACAGACAGACAGCTGGATCAATGTTGATGAGGTTTTTTCATAGAGTTCATATCATTTTGGAAAATGGATGAGAAAGACATACGTATTTAAAATTATGGAAAAGGGCTAAATGCTAATTTAGATCTAATTTCGATTCTCTGGAGAAATACAGTACAGGTAAAATATGAAAGGCTTTATTTAAACTAAAATGTAGCTTGAGGGGTGATTTGGGTGTGTTGTGGTAAAACAGAGAGTAGGGAAATGATGAACTCCTGGGTCTTCTTTTATCTCATTTAGCATCAGAATTCTCTTCCTAGTGAAATGAAAACTACTCTTCCTCTATTACATTTCTTCTCAGGACCAATAGAGATGGATTCTAGTAGCAGACATTTAATTCAGTATCTCTGAAACTAGACAAAGCTCATCCCAGGACCATTTTCTGCCCCGGTTTATTTCCTCTGCTTTCTTTCAACCTACAGGCTCATGCCACAAAACAAAATTACAATTCTGAGATCTTTTTAGTAAAAATTTTCCTTACTGGGATCATAACTATTTTTCATCCTTAATTCCCTCCCATATTTTATCACAAGAACATAAATTCATGCTATAAATATCACGCATGTGCATATTGCACAAAAAATACAAACGGGCAGTAAGAGGAAAGGAGAAAGTAAGGAGGAAAAATTACCATGGATGCTCTTAAGTTAAATATAACACCTACTCCTCTATGTGGCTGTCCAAGTATTTTGATCTACTTTTTATAGCCTCTTTAAAAATAGATGGACCATTGATTGACAGTAAGTTTTTTCTTATACAGATATTATGCCATAAAATATCTGTGGCAAAAGGATTTGATATTCAGCTCTCTGAGGAAGATATTTAACGCTGATACTCCTATCTCCCAAAGAGCTCATGCTGCCCCCAACCAAAGGGCTGCAAAGGGTTACGGAAAAAGACCTGGAGCATTAGATATACTGACAACGAAGGGTAAACATGACTTCCTGTGGAGTGAAAAAAAGAAAATGCACAAGATGAACAGCATGATCTCATTTGTGTAAAAGCAAAACAAAAAAAACACCTACATAACTGTGAGAAAGCTGTTTTTACATGTCTCTCTCCCAAGCCCAATCTCCTTTCTGACCCTGTCTTCTTGCCTATGGGGAACCTCGTGTGTTTTGGAGTGAACGGACCCCATCTTCACCCCAGGCTGAGTGCGTGACTGAGTCCTGGACAATCAGTGAAATCCTCACTGTTGGGTGAGACGTCTCAGGAATGCCTTGTTCCTTCCCCTGAGGTTGCTCGGTTGGTGATGCTAACGGAGCCAGGCTGGAGTCGTGAGAAAAATGCCTGAACGTGAAGCAAGCAGGATCAAGAACCAGAGACAGGCCTGACAGGGCTCTTGGAACCCCTGGAGCCAGCTGCTCTTCATTACCCAATTTGCAATATTACCTCTTCAGTGTGTGTTGGAGGGTGGGGAGAATCTTAGCTGCATTTAAGCTGGATTTCTGCAATTCTCTGTGGAAATTTTCCTAACACAAGAATACTAGGAGGGTGATGCCACATGATTGGCTTTGAGAATGGATGGAAGGAGCCAAGAGCCAAGGAATGCAGGCAGCCTCCAGAAGGTGGAGAAGGCACACACTCTCCCTAAAGGTTCCAGGAAGGAATGCAGCCCTGTGGACCCATACTGGACTCATACCTACAGAACTGTAAGCCACCAAAAGCAATTTCCTAATACAGAAAGATGTCGAAAGTTTCTAGAAAGATCCCACAGTGTTATCTCTGTGAAATGGAAATGGGGGTGGGAGATGAAAGGGAAGCATTTTGTAACATTTTAAACAACAAATGCATATTATGTTCATTAGTTTGAAAAACTAATTTTAAACATGTTTAAGAATAGAACCTGAAGAAACATCTAAGAATCACAAGTATTGTAACTTACCCAGGAGACTCCGAATAGGGCTATTTTACACGTCTAACATGGCAGCATCGATTTGGCTTCTGAGGAATTCGGCATCCAAACTGTCCTATTTAACACGAGGAGCCAGCCCCTGAGCCAGAACACCCCACTGCACACCACATACCCAATTAAACCAGGATCCCAACGGAAAGCTTTCCCCTTCTGCCCCTGCAGAAGCCAGGACAGAATTCTCAGCTATGTTCTTAAAGCTGACTTTGGAGACAGGGCTGGGGAGGCACAGAAGAGAAGCCAGAATAGTAACTGGCCTGGTATTACAACTTACCATACTTTTCAATAGAAAACCAACAAATTGCCAACAAATTGCTATGCTAATGAAGAATTTCTCTGCTCTGCAATGAACATTTATCATGAGAGAAAGGACAACCAATTCATGCCACTCTGTAGAACTAGCTGCCATTCGGGAGATCTCCTGCTGAATTTTAAAAGGCTTCATGTAGGGAAAAGGGGAAAGTGTGAGATGAGAGTTGGCTGCTGTGGTCATGTTTCTCTCCAGTCCTTCTCTTATCCAGTGCTTAAGATATAATGCCAGGGAGCAAGTTGGTCTAGCATGCCTGCCAATTGTGGCTTTCTCCTAATGAATGCCCAGTGCAGAGGCTACATGCAGTAGAGTTATCAAGAAGTTCAAGAAGTTTTTTAAAAAGAAAAATATCGGCACTCCCCCCAACTTCCATAAATGACAAATAAGCAAATGGTGGTTTTCACATTGAACACACACCTTTTCTAAATTCTGTGCGCTTTACTTGGACAAGAAAAGTAAGTCTGACACATTCTGCCAAGCTTAGGGAAAAGATGGTCCACTTTACGTACAGAATTCTTTGGTCTGTCTCAAAGTGGTGTCTCATAGGAATATGCCCAGAGGACAATGCCAACGCAACACACCCCAAACCACTTCACTGCTGTTTAACCTGCCATTCATCAGGCACGATGGGGAGAGAGAAGAATGGCCGTTATCTGGTCCACACACATTTCTCCTACAAACTAACAGAAGATTTATATTTTGATTTTCTTTATCTCCCTTCTTTTCTACCCTTCTCTTTTTGGTTCAAAAAAAATAAGACATACAAAAAATTAGGCAGGCGTGGTGGCGCATGCCTGTAATCCCAGCTACTCAGGAGGCTGAGGCAGGAGAATTGCTTGAACCTGGGAGGCAGAGGTTGCAGTGAGCCGAGATCACCCCGCTGCACTCCAGCCTGGGAAACAGGGCAAGATTCCTTCTCAAAACAAACAAACAAACAAAAAAGGATATGGCTAGAGGGGTAAAGACAAATACCAAGGCAGAGGCCTAGTCTAGAGTAAAATGTTTAAGGGATCTTAACAATATTGTACTGATCAGTTGTTTGACTGTGTGACACAAATACTAACAGTAATTTGAGTAATGTGACGAAACGTACAATGCATTTACCTAAATACAGCTCTCAGTCTTTATGACTTGTGACATGTATAAGACAGATATTTTGCCTTGCTTTACTGATGAAAAAAAGAGAATAAATGAGTCATTCTTATTTCACTGAAGCATGTCTCTCCCACAGTCACCTGTCAATATCTAAGGATCAAACTTCTTGCTGTGCAGGTGATGAATAACTTACCAACACAAAGGATGTTGAAACAGAATCCTTGAGAAGTAGACTTGTTGACCAGCTGGTCAGGGAGGCTGTCAAATCCCACATGGCCAGACAAAGACAAGTTTCGAAGCTCTTCATTCTGGAATTTCAGAGGAGAAAGATTTGAGTGTCTATGAAACATGCCACTTGGATATCACATATCACAAACATTATGTTCTCTCTTCTTCTTCCCTTGACATGCATGGAAAAAGGAGACCCCCACAGCTCCCTTGGCTTCTACACAGCTGAGGGCACTAACAACTCCAAAGCCATACTCTTTCTGCAAAATCACAGTCTACCAAAGCACACCATCTCCCTAGGTATCTCATTCCTTGTTACAAGTGTACTGGTCCAAGGAAATTTGAGCTTCTAGAGGTGACAATTTCATATACTCATTAAGTGACCAAAAAACCCACAAAAACCTCCAGCCATCTTGATCACTTTCATTGCTCGAGAAAAACTTTCAATTTACTGTCAACTCATAGTGAAATAATACTTAACACTCTTCCAAATAAATAAAAGAGCTCTGAAAAGCTCACAGTGGAAGATACACACTCCTTACAATTATGACAATGCTCTACCCACCATAAATGCAACATATTTAAAACTTCTCAGCACATAAGCTCGTTTCCTCTCCTCCATTAGTTTTATGGATTTCTTGAGTCTTCTTCCCCCTCTCCACCCTGCAGCTCCTAGCATGGGCTCTGTAACTGCTGGACTTTTGCAGAGTTTATTGATTGAGACTGCGGTAAGAGTTATACATTTAAAAATCATACAGGATATGGTTGGAAGTGAAAATAAAATCATTGGCTGATTTATGCTGTTATATAAAATGGTACTGACTGCCCCTACAATTTTGAATGCATCTCGTGGGTACTGGAGATAATCTGTGAAGTTTTTCCTCAAGATGCAGAGATCAGCTACAGTCCCTCAGTTATATCATGGTTACAGTTTGTAATTTCAGAAATTAGATACTGAAAGTCTTCTCCTTGAAGACAGGACTCCTGGTGTTCTGGCTGTGTTGTCAATGAACTTCATATTCAAAATACTGGAGTCCAGATGAGGAAATGATCCTCAAAGCTCCATTTTTATTTTTATTTTTGTTTTTGAGACAGGGTTGCACTGTTACTCAGGCTGGAGTGCGGTGGCATGATCATATCTCACTGCAGCCTCAAACTCCTGGGCTCAAGTGATCCTCCAGCTTCAGCCTCCCAAGTAGCTGTGACTACAGGCATGCACCATCACACCCAGCTTCAAAGTTCTATTTTATTAAAAAAAAAAAAACAAAAAAAAAGGCCGGGCATGGTGGCTCACGCCTATAATTCCAGCACTTTGGGAGGCCAAGGCAGGAAGATCATGAGGTCAGGAGTTTGAGACCAGCCTGACCAACATGGTGAAACTCCATCTCTACTAAAAATACAAAAATTAGCCAGGCATGGTGGCAAGCACCTGTAATCCCAGCTACTCAGGAGGCTGAGGCAGAATTGCTTGAACCCGGGAGGTGAAGGTTGCAGTGAGCCAAGATCATGCCACTGTACTCCAGCCTGGGCACCAGAGCAAGACTCTGTCTCAAAAAAAAAAAAAAAAAAAAAAAAAGGCTTTGCACAGGATCACTTAGTCAATGTTTTCAAAACCCTGGTTTTCATTATCCTATTTTTGTGTTACATAATCAAGAGGGTGATTTCTTTTAATAAGCAAGGACTAAAACCCCATTTCATATGTCTGTGGTCACCATATAGGCACAGAAATGTAACTCCAGAAATGGACTTCAGTGGTTTTAAAAATAATAAAATGTCTAAAGTCCATATCAACTCTAAAATTCTAATTCTGTGAATTAAGACTAAAAGCCACCACACTGCCTGAATACCATGGTGGCAGCTGCAGTTTGAGGTCAATGGGACAGACAACAGATGTCTAGTCTATGAATAGTTTCCTTGAAACCTGCCAGCAGTGAATATGGGACTCAAGAGTAGGCACTTATCCGTGAACAGGACGGCATGGTAGGCAGCTCACCAAACAGCTTTGAGGGCAGGCCCCTGTGGGCAGCAGTCCTTGTAGCTGGGCAAGCCTTCCAACAATACTGTACTTCTTCCAGCCCCAATTCTCATACCTGCCCCTTCCTCTTTAGATACCTCAAAGGTTCAGACAGCAGGTATTTTTAGGGTGTTTACCACATCCGCCAAGACCCAGGGGAGGAGGGTTTGATATGAGTCCTGGGTTATTTTTAGAACTCTTTCCATCAAGCTGTGCAGTAGCTGCTGTATCAGACTAGGAGAAGCCATGGTTCTACCCATCATAGATGCAACATATTTAAAACTTCTCAGCACATGAGCTGGTTTCCTCTCCTCCATTAGTTTTATGGATTTCTTGAGTCTTCTTCCCCGTCTCCACCCTGCAGCTCCTAGCACCCTTCTGTTGCGTCACTGACTTCAACCGTCCGTGAATGACATGAAAGAGACAAGGCAGGGCAGAGCCACCCTCCTACTTCCCCTCTCTCCTCTGCCAGAGTATTTTTTTTTAATTTCAGGGGGAGAGGAGAATGGTTTATTGCTCTGGATTCTGGATCGGTGGGTTTTTAGATACCAGCTATCCACCTATAAACCAATCCTGGGAAAGAATCAGAGTTAGTAATTATAGCTCTCATCCCAGAACTCAAAGCTCAGCATCTCATATTCTCACCATTTCCAAAACACGAGAAGCCACCCACACACCCACTAAGTATTTTTATACCCATTGAAAACCACACACAAAATGAAGGGTTATAAAACAGTTTGGTCTTGACATTTTTGAAATTTAAAGTTATAACTTTAGGGTGTGTCTTCTAACACTGTAATATAGAATATGTAAATTTTAGAATTCAGTTTTTACATTTCATAATTTGAGCCTAATTCTCTGCCCAGTATTAAAGGAAACCTGAGAGTCACTGCCCATCAGTATGTAATGAGGGAAAAGGAAAAAGAAGTTCCTCCTCTGGTTTATGAACAGGCTTAGAACTGGAGAGAACGGCACCGGAGGACGTGTCCGGGGCCGCTCTGAGCCCCTTACCCAGTGCCTCCAGTACAGCAGCTGAACCGCATTCCTCCTGTCCAGCATTTTAAAGCCGTTGCCTTAGCTGCCACAAGCCAAGGATTGTGGGGTCTTTTTTGAGTGTCCAGGCCCAGTCTCAGGGAACTGCATATACTCCCATGTCATTAACACTAACACATCTGGAAATGACTCACCGAATTTATCACTAATACTAAACTCTCCGTGGCATCCAGTTATGAGTTTCTATCAGAGGAATAGTTTTCTTGCGTTGTCCTATTTGTATTTCAAACTTGATGTTCATGAAACTGAAATCATATTCCTCTACCCCAAACTTGCCCCTTCTCCAGAGTGCCCTATTTCTGTTAATAGTACTTACCCATGCTTGAGACCTTCTCCCCTCCCATCATCAACTCTGAAGTCTTATCAATACTACATCCTCCACATTTCTATTCCTACTAATTCAACAGCCTCCTGATTGGCCTCCCTGACTTGATCTCACCTTCTCTAATACTTCCTCCCTCCACCTTGCTGTCAAGGGGATCTCGGTACTCACAGGTCCCCAATCCAAACTCCTTGGCCTGCCATTTCAGGTCCCCATGGGATAACTCCAAATCTCCATTCCCACTGAATCTCCCACTTCTTCCCCAGGGAGCAGCTTACACTGCAGTTAAATTAAATGACCACTGTTCTTGGGATAAACCCAGGTTTCTGCCCATCAGAATTTACTCACATTATTTCCTCTATGTGAAAGGGCCTCATAGTCAATGTTTACATATCCAAATCCTCCAGATTCCAATAAAATTCTACCTCCATCACTGTCTTTATTATGAAATCTTGGAGGAAATTTCACTAAACATTCTCCTGACCGATAAAAGGAAAATACTGATTGAAAAGCAGCTCAAGCTATTTGGAATTCTATAAAGATCATTAACAGCAAACATTTATCGACCATTTCCAACGCTCCAGAAAAGCCCTAATTTCTCTCTCTTAACAATTCTATAAATTAGTTATTACCCAAACTCAATTTACAGATGAGGCACCATTTAGTAACTTGCCCAAGGTTTCCCAACTAGTAAAGTCAAGGTGCTGAAATCTGAACCCAGGAGGTCAGGTTCCGGAGTTGTCGAACACAGTCATTGCTATCTCAGGATGATTTATCAAGGTCCCAGGTAGCCCCAGACAGTACAATGATCTCAGCCGGTACATAAATCCAATACATTAAAATAAAAGGGAAAAAAAATACTCTCTAAAACCATGATTCTTTGGCAACCATAAGAGGTGGAAATTGAGAATTAGAACTGGCAAAGTAGCTCCAAGTATATTTTCACTGATCATGGCAATGCCAAGGCCAGACTTTGATTTTTGCAGCAATGGCACATGAAACCCGTAATATAATGCTTAACTTTAACCATTTTTTAAAAGAAAGGGCCAACACAGAACCACTAAGTAACTAACTATAAGACCTTAATTGATTTAGCCCTCCATTTGCTAATCTGCCTAGTGAGGATTTGTAACTAGATCATTTCTACAGCCCACTCCATCTTGAAATGGACTATGACTAACCTTTATGGTATAAAATAAACTCGTTTTTCACTTGACATTTTCATTTTTCTCTTTTTAGAACATATTCTCTTAGATACAATTATTTGTTCATTCAAAATACCCACTGCTCAAATTACTAAGAAAGCTAAAATATGTTATTTTTATTATTCATTGATGAACACCGCTGTTCCTGCCCTTGAGAGGTTTTACAATGTAGCAGTAGAGCTAGGACAGGCGTAAATGTAGTTACTACAGAGGATAAACGTCATCAATACCATGGGCTCGACTATGGGAAGGCATGGAGGAGAAGTAGCTTTTGGCTGGAGAAATTCAGAGGGTACCTTTTAGGAAGGCTAAAGTTCCCCAAATCTACCAGTGAAACAAAAGCCCAGCTTGCAGAACCCTTCTGGATAAATGTTACCTAGGCCCAAAAGGTCACTTTATTATGAATGTGTACCTTAAGTTTATAACTGGTAGTTTTTCAGAAAATTCCCAGCTAACATTATTTTTGAGATAATTATAAAACAAATTATGTAAGAATGTATGCTACCACCTACATTCTGAGAGCTGCTGTAAAATATGTTCCACAATTCCAAATCTTGCTTCACCAGAGAAGGGCAGCAAAAGGCTTAGAGTCAGACAGACATGGGTTTGAATCCCAGCTTTGCTTTCTACTTGCTTTAGTTTCTGTTCTGCCATCAGTAAAAAGCAAAGAGGTTCTAGCCACTCTCATACATACCTCCTTGGCAGGGTAACGGGGGGAGTTAAGCAGATATGGATGAGAGTGCCTAGCAGTTCATAGGTCTTCTGAAACTTAGACTTCCTTTCCCTACATTAGCTGGGAGGAAGAGGCAACTATCATTTATAAATCTGAAATTAATTAGGAGTTCTATCTATTACTGCTGCTAGGTATTCCAGGAGAAGCTGCTGGTCAGCAAAGCTCTCAGACATACAAAGGTAAAATCACAATAAAAGTGAACAGAAAGAAATTAGAAAAAAGAATGACGATCCTAGCACGAAGAAAATCCATTCCTAAAGAGAAAACTGATTTCCAAAGCTGGAGGAAAAGCCACAGAATCACATTCCTGTTTGCAGAATCAGCAGTTAGCAGAATCCACATCCTCCCCAGCTGGGAAGCATTCCGGATTCCCCATCACTTTTGCTTCTGCAGCATGCGCCACTTTGCGATGAGGAAACATTCTGAGAAACATGCCAGTAGGTGATTTTTGTTCTTGTGTGAACATCCTAGAGCAGCGGTCTCCAACCTTCATAGCACCAGGGGCCAGTTTGTGGAAGACAATTTTTCCATGGACGGGGTTGGGGTAGGGGTTGATTTGGGGATGAAACTGCTCCACCTCAGATCCTTAGGCACAATATTCTCATGAGGAACACACAACATAGACCCTTCTCATGCACAGTTCATAACAGGGCTCAGGCTCCTATGAGAATTTAATGGCTGAAGCTGATCTGACAGGAGTCGGAACTCAGGCGGTATTGCTCACTAGCCCATCACTTGCATCCTGCTGGGAGGCCCCGGTTCCGGACAGACCACAGACTGGCAGCCTAGGGGCTGGGGATCCCATCCTACAGTGTACTTACACAAACCTAGATGGTATTGCCTACTACACCCTTAGAATATATGGAATAGCCTATTGCTCCTTGGCTATAAACCTGTAGAGAATGTTACTGTACTGAGTACTGTAGGCAACTAACACAACAGTGAATGTTTATGTATCTAAATATATCTAAACACAGAAATGGTACAGTAAAAGTACAGTTTTCTAATCTTACAGAACCACTGTTGTATATGTGGTCCATTGTTGAGAGTTTGTGAAGCAGTATATGACTGTATTTTAATCCAGCCCAGGGGCTACTGAAATTAACAAATTGGGTGTGCCCAGATGGATTCTATTCACCATACTCAAACTGAAGTGATATCCCTTTTCTTTACTTTTAAAACTAAAGTTTTTCCGTAGATGTGGTTAGGTAACCCACAGCTTTTGATCTTTATCAGAAGGCAGAAGCAAAAGAGTATGTTACCAAGGTGATATTTTAATTGTTTAATTCAAACAAATTAAAATTACATTTCCATTTGAAAGCAGTATTTAATTTTTACCTTTAAAATCAGGTATTATGATTTAAGTTTAGAAAGATTTTTCTCTTTTTTTAATTTAAGAGATAACATTTATGAATTCAGGTTGAGAGTTGGAGATTTTTATTAACAAGACATGGTGATTACATTTTTCTCAAAGCCTCAGATTATGGATAAAGTATATTGATCCAAGTCACTTAATCCTTGGGCTTATGTTACCTCCTCTGTAAAGTGAGAAGGTTTAACCAAATAACCTCTAAACAAAGTCTCTAATTCTTTGTTTTTTTCTAATTCTAAGGTTTCTTGAGTCTGGATGTCAGAGATGCGTAAATCCAATTCTGTCCTTTTGCTTAAGGAAAGCCAACACATAGATTGAAAAATTCCTGGTAGCATGTTTGCTTTTGCCACATCAAGACGGCTCAATTTTTTATTGACCCATGAAAGGGAGTTTCTATCAGTTATGCTGGGAAACTCCAAACCACATGGAAATCCGTGTGCATAACCTCTGTGTTTTCCACCTCAACTTTTCATTTCTGCTTAACTACAATATGTATGAATTAACTAAGAAAGAAGGTTATGTGCCCAGTCTTTACAAATGCCCTGCTTAAAAGCAATTTCTTTTTGTTTGGCTATATCTGCAGTTATTCACAGGATTTTTGAAAAGTGGATTTATATCCTCAAAGCAAAACCTACGGCTGAGTACAATGGCTCACGCCTGTAATCCCAGCTACTTGGGAGGCTGAGGCAGGACAATTGCTTGAGCTCAGGAGTTGGAGGATGCAGTGAGCCAGGACTGTACCACTTAACTCCAGCCAGGGTGACAGAGTGATATACTTTGTCTCAAAAACAAAAAACCTAGGAAGTAACTTCTTCATATAACTTAGTCATCTGTTCTCAAAAACAAAAGTAAATTTCTATTCATGCTTTCACTTATTCAGCAAATATTTATCAAGTATCAATGTGGATAGAACACTGTGTTAAATGCTAAGGATACCATGATGAAAAAACAAAGCCTCCACAACTCATGGGGCCTATAGGGTAATGAGGCACACAGATGTCAATCAAATAGTCACAAATGCATAACCATCAAGCTATACAAAGGACAAGATGCTGTGCAACCTTATAACTCATGTGATTACTCAGTCTTCGAATAAATTCACCAGCCTATAGTATATAAAAATATGTATTAGTCCAAAGCACTGTTGGATATTAATTTAATAGGTGGCTCCTATGTACAGCTGATGTGCAGGTTTCATGTATTCAGATGAAAACAAAGAGTCTTTCTGAGCAGCACTGCCTGACGGGAGAAGGTAGAAATGATCAGGACTCAGGTTTCAAGGGAACAGATGTCCAATTTTAAAGAGAGCTGAGATGAAACCATGGGGCAGTAGAGGGCAGAGGCGACATGTACAGTACACTCCTTTGAGCTCTTCAAGAAAAGAATAAATGAATTATTCTTTTCTTCTTTAAGAATACCCACTTGGAAAAGAGAAGAGGTACATACCCCTTCTTTATCTTAGGTCATGTCTTTTTCTGAGGTCCTATTTCAGTAGCACAGATGCCACTGAGTCGAAGAGAGGAAAAGAAAGGAACATGCTGTCTCACACACAAAATCCCTGATTGACCACCAGCCACCTCCCAGTATTTGGAGACATTCTGGCCTCGCAAACTGTCCTCAAAGTAAGTTTTACCCAAGTACCCTGATTAATCATTTCTGTGGATATACACTCTTATCTGACTACATTCTAGCAAGTATTGAATTGGTTTCCTATTCTCTTTTAAAGAAAAGAAGTTAGTGGGAAGATGGGAAACGCCCTTAGTTCTCATACAAAAGGGAAAACACTGGAATGAAAGTTTCGACCCAAACCACAGTTATGAAGCCTGCATCGGGATGTTTTCAAAGCAGTGCTGGGGTAACTTTCATAATATAAAATGTCTGGACCATCTCATTGCCAATGAGGACTGCATTCTTTAAAGATGATTTGAACAACATTTGCTACATTGCTTGTCATCTATACCATGAAATCCCAAGCCTAGAGCCAAGAAAACCCCCAAGGAAATTGTCTCACACAAGCAACAGAACAGAGAGCGCCAGGCAGAAATGGGGAACGGTTAGGAGAAAAACCATATGGTAATGTAAGGAAAGAACAACTTCTCAGTGCAGCCCAGCTGGATGCTGGGACTAAGGAGGACCATCCAGGGGCCAGCCCCTAGGTCACAAAGCCAAGTAGGTGGGCTCTAAATGCCAAACCCAGGGAGCCACCCTGGAAAACACACCACATAACCAAAAAAGCACTTGATTCATACTGAATAACTGTTCCAATTCCAAGTGCTATCTTTAAGAACTTTCTCCAAAAGACTCCCAGTAGAGGAACACATTTTGCTTTTCCAGATCCTTGCAAAATTAATGCCATGTAGGGGTTTTCTGTGGGCTGATAAGATTTTAGCGAAATGTTACCCTTTAATTGTTTTGTGTCTGTAACATGTGAATTATTAGAAAAGAAAAAAACTATTTTTATAATAGAAAATATGTAAGATTTAAAAAAATCCAGGAACATCAATAACAATAATATTAAATTAGTAAATATCTTTTTCAAGGCGGTAAGCCCACAATATTTACTGTAGCTAATAGGTAGGTTAACAGGGTAAAATAGGAGAACTTAATTTTTTCTCATAGTAGAACCAAATCATGTTGAAAGTGACAGGAGGAATCAGAAAAGTGGGAAAGTGTAGTGGAAGGTGCCCGGCATGTGAAGTCAGGACAAGAGCACTTCTGTCACAGTTTCGCTGTGTCACCTAGGGTACTGTCTTTTAACTTTGCCTTAGTTTTGTCAGCTTTAAGATACATTATCTCACAGGGCCGTTGTAAGAATTAATTAACATATTTCTCTTTCCTCAGCTCACTTTTCCACTTTTCTGGTTCCTCCCATCACTTTCAACATGACTTGCTTCTACTACTAGAAAAATTAAGTTTTTAGGCCCACTTTGCAGATAAGAGCTCACATTGGTTGCGGATGAAGCCGAATCTGAAAGGCCTGGAAATAACCATGCTGCATTCGTTCTCGTTCTTCCACCTGGGCCTCCAGCCCCTTTTCTGTCTCTACATCTTACCTTCAGATAAAATAGTAACTGCCCACATTTACTCTGAGATCTGGCGGGTTTGCCTGGGACTAGAGTTTCACTTTCATTCCATCAGAAATTAGATTTGTCACATGCCTGTTAGGAAAAACTCTGTTGTTATGAAAAATTCTGTTGAAAAGCAGTCCCCAGAAACAAATATCTGAAGCGAACAGAGCCTCAGAGGCTGCTCACAAACCCGGACGGGGAAGAGAGGAGTCATTAGCAAAACAGCATTTCAGCAAACAATCACCTAGTGTGACAATCCAAAAACTGTATGCAGGGGGAGCACTTTTTTCTTAAGAGACAGAATGTTTTTCTAAAAGTCTGTGTAAACTCTTGAGAAGTTAAATCTAACTGGATGCCAAGAATTAACAACAACAAAAAAGACATTTTCTTAAATTTCCAAAGACCACAGTCTCTCTATGAGCCCAAGTGACTAATGCCTATAACAGCCGAACATTACAAAGCGCTGACCAGCAGAAAGTCTGTTTGGGAATGAAAAGGTCCACGTGTGCATTCCAGGGACGCTTACAGATTCTGCAGTACTCCAAGGAAGACGGGGTGGGAGGGAAGCAACGTGACAAATAGGCAAGAAGTATTTATAAAGGCACGACCCGATTAGAAACAGATGCTGCAGCTGTTCTCTCGCACTGGCCCACATCACAGAGATGATGAGAAGCCCTTCACCCAGCAGCCATCTAGGAACACTAATGAGCAGAGCAAGCCGGGAGGTGGGGGAGAGGTCACAAACCGTTTCAAAACCCTCCTGCTGCCCAGTGAGTCCCAAATAACCTGGTTCCATTTAAGACATATCACTTCTCTTGCAGAGCATAAAATCACCCACTTGTCCCACAGTTGTTTATTTGGGTCATTTTTGTCCCTCCCACCCTGTCTTTACCCTATGGAGTATCTTCAAAATAGTGATGAATAGGAGGTCAAACAGAATTAAGAGGCTCAAAGCAGTTGCAAGCTTTTTTCTCAACTTTTTATGTCCTGTGTTTCTCATATTCACAAATCTATTCCTCAGTATTTCCTGTTTGAGAAATATTGTGTCTCAGTTCATCTATTTCTATTCACTGAATGTATTCATCAGCAAATAATGAAATATAGATGGGACACTTCCTTCCCGATGCCACCATTTCTATCACCGGATATAAATTAGCCACTTCCTTTCTGAAAGACACCATTTATTTCTGTCCCTTTCTGAAAAGGCAGGGGATTTTCAGTTACAGTAATGACCATAAGATGGTATTCTCTGTGAGAGAAGAAAAGAGAAAAAAATCCAATCCAGTTCTAACCAAGTCATGAACAAAAGCACCAGAGCTGTTTCCTCCAGTCACAACCTGGCTGCTTTCTCCTCCTAAAGCATGTTCAGTGCCTAATCCAGGCAGACCTAGAACATCTGAGTCCAGTAGTCCATTTCCAGCACCTGAAAATTGAGGGATTATACCAAGAATGACTGAAGCCATGACACATACTGAGGAAATAAACATACCAATTAACATCTGGTCTTGCTCTACAAATACCACTAAACAATTACGGCCAAGATCCTCAAGTCTTCCTAAGATTTCTACTGTGTCTTAATCTCAGCCCTGAATGAAACACTATCAGGATGGAACAGAGCTTGTTTACAGGATGGAATAGAGCTTGTGGGGCATGTCCTAGTTTCCTACTGCCATATAACAAATTATCACAACTTTAGTGGCTTGAAACAACATCCATTTATTAGCAGTCAGTTCCATAGGTCACAAGTCTGGGCACCGTGTAGCTGGACTTTCTCCTGGGTTATCACAAGCTGGACTTTCTGCCTGAGTTATCACAAGGCTGAAATCAAGGTGTGGGCCAAGCTAAGGAGGGTCTCCTCTCAAGGCTCTGGGGAAACACCCTCTTTCAAGCTCATTGCAGATGTGGGCAGATTAAATTCCTTGCAGCTGTAGGACTGAGGGCCTTCTACTCTTATTCACTGTCACAGGATGTGCTCTGCTCCGAAAGCTCACTGACAGTTCCAAGCCACGAGGTCACCTGTCTTCAGAGTCAGCAATGAAAAATGTCCTTTCTGTCCCTCTCACATTTCAAATATCCTTCTTCAGGAAAAGTCTGGTCCCTTTAAATGGACTGCTTAATGAGATAAGGTCCACCCAGGTCAATCTCCCTTTCTAAATGACAGCTGTGCCATCATCACACAACCTACCTGTGGGAGTGATAGTCACAAATTCAGGGGATTAGGCAGAGCGTGTACAGCAGGGGGCTGGGATCTTGGGGCCATTTTAGGATTCTGCCTACCGAAGTATACATTATTACAAGATCCGTATTTCTCCTGCGTAAATTTAGGATAAGACATAATAATGAATGTTCGATTTTCCCCAGTTCAAAAAACAAAAAACAAAAAAACGCACAACTGTCTCCAGGAGAAAAAGGCAGATATTAGTAAAAGCATAGTAAACTAGATCCCTCTCAGGCTATCAAGGCAAACCTTTACACTGAATCTGATAAGGGCAGCTAACCACAAGCTAGAGTCCCTTTGCCTTTGGAGGAAGTCTTCCAACAACAAAAGTAAACTACAAATATTTAGGTGTTGTGTTTGTAACAAGAATTCTAGGAACTGCAAAAAATTCTTATGGAATTTGAGTCTTATCAGGGACATAAGTCACTGAGTAAAACAGAAGATGATTTTGAAATGTTTCATGATGAAATATACTACAAAGGTTACAGGGTTAGACAATGGAGATGAAAGTGGACCAGAGCAAAAACGTAAAACTTTCTTAAAGGGGGTCAATTTTGCTCTAGGTCATGGTAAGATGAAATAAGATCTGGGCTGGGCACGGCAGCTCACGCCTGTAATCCCAGCACTTTGGGAGGCTGAGGAAGGCGATCACTTCAGGACAGGAGTTCCAGATCAGCCTGGTAAACATGGTGAAATCCCGTCTCCACTAAAAATACAAAAATTAGCCAGGCGGGGTGGCACCCACCTGTAATCCCAACTATTCAGGAGGCTGAGGTGGGAGAATTGCTTGAACCTGGGAGGTGGAGGTTACAGCGAGCTGAGATCGAACCACTGCACTCCAGCCTGGGCAACAGCAGGACTCCATCTCAATTAAGAAAAAAAAAGATTTGAATAGTTACAGAAAAGGAATGGAGATGGAGGAGAGAAAGAAGTATGATCTATCAAGGAAGGCAGCAGGGAAATGAAAGAGTCCCAAAGGGCATGAAAATCAATGAACTAGAAAAGCTAAAGGAAAACTAAGAGTAGAGGAAGGATATAAGACTTTAAAACTGATTCTTTTTCAGTTTACTGGAAATATTCCCTAAAGGGAAGCATTATGCCCAAAATCTGTTACCGAATATTTGAGTGTCATGTGGGGGAGAGATCTAGAAACAATCACTGAGCAGCCACGTCACGAAAGAATTTTCTGTTTCCTACTCCCTAGTGTACTTACAAACATATCTTCCCACTAGACCAGCAGACCAAGGGATCATAAGTATAGAATTGCCTCAGCCAAGGTTTTAACCCAGATTACTAGCCAGGGCAACCATCCAAATGATAAGCTATTTGATGCAAACTTCCTTCGGAGCATTAAAAAAAAAAAAAAGGGCACATCTTGTAGAGAAGCTAATAAATGGGCTCCATTTGTTATGGCTACAATTTCAGCCATTCTAATCAAGCTAAAGCTTTCTTATGCCTTCCTTACTCTGTTCTCCTTTTCAAAAAATAGGACAAATTAACCCCTAAAAAATAAATACTCCCACTAGTAGAGACAACTTTCTGCCTTACCTAAAGTTAACTGCACATTGTGAAAGCATCCATCTAGGTGTAAGAGAAAGCTGGTTTAGAATTTTTCTCACACATAGTTGTACTTAGGAAAGCAGGCCCAAGAGGCTGTATTACAATTTTCCTCTTCTCTCAAAGTTCTCCTATTGATAGGTGATTTTACATGCTGGATTTCTTGTGTTAAACAAATCTTTTCACATGCTGCTGCTCACAAGAATGTTCCCACAGTCCTCTCCACCCCCTCCATTGTCCACTAAAAATGTCTCTTAAAGAGGCATGTTCATTATCATTATTATCATGTTGATATGTCTGAATAATCAAGTAGGGCCCAAGTAGAACATTGGGAAAACCGACTGCACACAACTATCTGTTATACACCCCATCAGCTCTCAAAAAGAGATGATAAAATATGTGCAACAGCAGAGGTTACATTTTCACTCATGTTGTTACCACAAAGCACAAAAGGTTTGGGTCAGCAGCCCAGACTTCTCATCAAGATGGGGTCCAGTTCCACATCAATGCTCCTAGATCAATATATTAAGAGTTATGGGATATGTGAATGAGAATATGTTTCTGACAGTCTTGACAGCATGATGACTGGGAAGCATTAAGCTAAAATCAAAACTTGAAAAATTATAGCTTGGCAAGAGATCCTTGCTGTAATCCATGCGATCTGTATGAAGGAAAAACTGAAAAAGTTAAACAAGACCCAGGGTAAAAGAAAGGCCAGAATTAGCAAAGTCTTAGGCACTGATCCAAGTGGCTGCCATTAAGCACTCCCAAAGCCTAATGGTCAATTTGAATAACTATTATTCACATAGATAAAGTGAATGGCAGGCTAAGGGAAATAAGTGATGCTTACACAGGCAAAAACAGGAACTACTTTCCCATTTGAATTTGAGAAAAATCCAAGCCTCAAATCCCTTCCCACATAGAGAGGGTCAGACCATGTATCTCACTGTAATCATGGCTACACAGAGTTAAACCTCTTTTGCCACAACTACACCAAATGTACACACTTAGGTTGCTTATTACTGGGAGTGGGTTTAGCGCAATGTGGCAGCTGCAGCCACCAACATAAGGAAACAAGGCTTGGCAGCAATCCCCCAGGATTCCTTCTCAGTTCCACTTCCTATCCACCCTTTAGACCAGATATTAATAATTTAGTAGACAGTGTGACAGCCACAACTCACATGCATGAACACTAATCACTGCAAAACCAGATGTATTTGGACAGACAAACTTGTGAGGCTTTAGTCCCCACGGAGAACAGAGCACCAATAAATGCACCTCATACTTCACCTCATATTCTGGGATCAAGGTGGAAAAGTAGATCAATCTTTTCAACATATCAGTTTAAAGTTGCTAGAAGTACCTATACGATGAAGGTTAAAATACCAGAGAAGGAACAAAACATAACAGGCTCTACCACTATTTTATCCATAG
Source organism: Cacajao melanocephalus (assembly GCA_963573385.1). Classification (NCBI taxonomy): domain Eukaryota; kingdom Metazoa; phylum Chordata; class Mammalia; order Primates; family Pitheciidae; genus Cacajao; species Cacajao melanocephalus. Next base: position 47,268 of record CAUYLG010040926.1, read on the forward strand.
GAAAAAAAAAAAAAAAAAAAAAGAGGAGTCTGCCATTTCCCTTGATCAATCAATCAAAAAACAATTTTATCAAACATTTATAAAAATACCACAATACTAAGTATAGTTTAGCAAAAACAAACAAGGCACTCCAATCCAAGGCCACCATGCTTGGTCTACCCTTCAAGCTTCTCAACGTCTCTCCTTCCACCACAACCATCAGGAAAATAATGTTTACTGGGTGCTTGTTTGCCTTTTTTTTTTTTTTTTTTTTTGAGATGGAGTTTCTCTCACTCTCCCAGGCTGGAATGCAGTCGCGCGATCTCAGCTTATTGCAACCTCTGCTTCCCAGGTTTAAGTGATTCTCCAGCCTCAGCCTCCCAAGTAGCTGGGATTACAGGTGCCCACCACCATACATGGCTAATTTTTGTATTTTTTAGTAGAGATGGGGTTTTGCCACGTTGGCTAGGCTGGTCTTGAACTCCTGAACTCCACATCCAGCCCTTTGTTTGCCCTTTAAAAAACCTTCCCATTTAATCCTTATAACTTGTGAAGTAGATATCATTAGCTCCATTTTACAGAGGAGGAAACTAAAAGTTCAATTCATGGCAGAACCAGCATTCAAACCAGTTTTTCCAGATTCCAAGTCCACCACCGCCCATACCCTAAACTGGACAACTGACTCTGCAAAGCACACCAACCTCCGCACACGGCACGCCTCCACCTTCAACTCCACTTGTCAAATCCATCCTCAAAGTTCCAGGCAAAATGCCACCTTCTTCACTAAGCCTTCCCTGGCTCCCTGAATTAGACAACATTGCTTTTTATTTTATAAAGGTCCGCTGTATTTGGGTCCTTGGTCACATCTTGCATGTAGCAGTATACTTTCAGGCCCACAAAAGAATGTATGTTTTCTGAGGACAGGAACCCTGTCTTACTGATCTTACTTTGAACTTTATGTACCACAACATCACAAGTAGCCAGGGCCGTATGTTTAGGATGAATGAATGTAGCAACTTATTTCTCACAAAGTCTATATAACCTGACTTCCCCAACCAAAAACAACTGCCATGGAGCAGCGCAGTGAGAGAGAGTCACAGGAGGGAGCATTCATTATGGGCTGGAATGCCCACGGTATGTTTGATGGAAGAAGTGAAATTTAAGAGGGCCCTTGGAAAACGGAGAGAAGAGATGTCAACGCTCCAGCCACATGCTTCAGTATGAACCTTTCCCAACACATAGCCACAATCAACTGTGGGGAGGGAGAGACACGGTAGTGCAGAATTCAAACACTGTAGGTGTGTTTGCTCTCAGGAAATAACTATTCTGCTAAAATTCATAAGTATAAAGCTCTTATTGTGTGTGTGTGTGTGTCTCGTTTATTATTATTAAATAATAATAGTGTGCCATGATTATTTCCATTTTACAGTGGAGGTCAGTGAAGCTTTAAGAGATTAAGCTGCTCAGGGTCATGCAGCAAGTAAGCAGTAGGGCCAGGAGTCAAGGTCAAGTGGGTGGCCTCCAAAGCTCAGGCCACTACATTACAAGAGCCTGGGAGCCTAGAAAAGTTACCTCTGGTCAACCTTTTATAAACCAGAGAGTGATGCATGTGTTGGCCATCAAGGGACACGCATGGCCCATCCAAGCACATTACACTACAGAAGTCACCAACTTCCAAGGTGAGAAATAGCTGAAGAGGTAGGTTGTGACGGTGCACAGGCCCTATTCCACCAAATAAGAGCACACAAGGAAAGCGACATGGGAACTACAGGAAGTGGAAACAGCAGGAAGCAAGAGAAGGAAGAAGCCAAGAAGAGACCTCCACCAACAACTGCTGCAGTGGATGTCTTCTATTTCTCACAGAAAAGAAGCAGAGTAAGTCTAACCCAGAGAGTCCAGGTTAAGGTCAGGCAGCCTACAGCAATCACTCTTACTCTCTCTCACACTCATCTAAGAGCAAGGGTTATCAAGTCTCCTTCCTTAATCTTCTCTGGCATAGCTATAAGAAACCGTTATAGAGAAAAATCAATCAAAGCTTACATAGAAGATGCAAAGAAAAACAAAAAAGGATGCAGTTAGCAGTCCTGACTGATTAAAACCACATGACTAACATACCAGATATTCCTACCACTTCCTCCTTAGCTTCTTAGGGACCACTGAGGAACAAACACACATATCCTTGTATTACCAAAAACAAACAAAAAACAACCTTTCAGTAGTACGGGCTAAAGAAGAATTCTTTTCTGTATCTCTACCTACTATGTGCAAGGAACTGGTAAGCCATTTTACCAACTTAATTATCCTAAAAAAAAAAAAAGACCAACCTTTTGGGATAAGAGGACATCTCCAGATTCACTCCTTCATCCTTTTTAGAGAAGGCTAAAAATGCTCATTACCCAGATATTAAAATTAGACTAATAAAAAAATATCAATTTACTGATGAAACTCCATTATCCACTTCTGAGCTTATATTTAAAAGTAAGTCTTTTACAACTAGCAATATTTTTGCTCTCGGGAAACTAATATTATTTTAAAGCCTACCCTGAGCTAGGCATTAGTTGGTAATTTCACTTATGTTGTTTCACTTAATAAACACAATATTTACTTAGATCTCCATTTCTGAAGGCATTTTAATCACACTCACATTCCTTTACATGCACTTCTCTGCAACTTGCAATTTGGAACAAATGTTCAACCACTAGCCACCATGGCACCAACATAAAATACCTGTTTTGCTGATTTCCTAACAATCCATGAGGTAATTACAAATAGTTTACTCAGGCCCTTGAAAACCATATTCAGATGTCATCTACTTAAGCAATAATATTTCTGTAAGTGTAACAAAGGGCAGAGCATTCTAATCAAACTCTAAAAAATTCAAAGTCACATATTATTTACTGCCATATTCTCTCTCTCTCCAGCTTTTTACTGTGGTTTAAATTTCTCTCCCACCAAAATGCTTTCTTTAGAACACTATCCTCTTCTTTCTCTACCTCATTCCATATTATATTGTGTAGCTGGGCTTATCTACCTTAAGGCAATTAAGCACATACACATAAAAAACTACTTTAACCATTATATTCCATAGCTCAACATCCACCAGGGCTTCCAATCCTATTCCAGCTAGGCTGGCTATAAGTGACAGGGACCATCACTTCTCTGATTTTCAGTGTGATTATCTATAACATAGACAGGTGGCGAGGGGTCACTGAGGAAAGGTAAATAAACAAACTCTAGTTGTTAAATTATGGGATTCTAACATTTGCAGTGGGGTAAAAGATTAAAGGTTGCCAGAGCCTATGTCAGAGTGGGTATCAGACTTCAAATAAAACCTCACTAGAGGTACTGGGTCATCAGAACAATAGTCTAAAATGCTGACGCCAAACAAGAAGATACAACAGAGTGGGATGGCACCCAACGTAAGTCAAATAGCGGGTTACCCTTTCCAAGAAGTGCAACTTTATGTTTGTTTAGATATCACAAAATCAGCCTATTTTCTGTCAGAAAGCAGAGCAACTAACTAGCCCTTAAGGGACACGATCAACGTGACATAGAAGGCTTAAAATGGTGGAAAGCCATTGTCACCTGACATTTAGACATCAAAAAAATCTCATCACTCTGGCCTCATAGTTGAGCTTGTGAGTCTCCAGTTCTGTGTATTCATGCAGCAATTAGGGAATCACAAGCCTTAGATGTTACGTTAGCACAAGTACAGGAAGTGAAAAATAACCCTGATGGGTGAGCCAGGTATCAAAAGGAGTATTTTTTTATATTGGACCTATAAAGACGCAAAAGATACAGCCCAGGCGTGTAATCCCAGCTCATGCCTGTAATCCCAGCACTTTGGGAAGCTGAGGCAGGCAGATCACCTGAGGTTGGGAATTCGAAACCAGTCTGACCAACATGGAGAAACCCTGTCTCTACTTAAAATACAAAATTAGCCTGGTATGATGGTGTATGCTTATAATCCCAGCTACTCAGGAGGCTAAGGCAGTAAAATCGCTTAAACACGGGAGGTGGAGGTTGTAGTGAGCTGAGATCGCACCCTGCACTTCAACCTGGGAAACAAAAGAGTGAAACTCCATCTCAAAAAAAAAAAAGAAAGAAAGAAGGACACAAGAGATACACGCCAAGTAAGCAGAAAATGTTGAATACAAAATATTGTATTCATGGTTTCTCAAGTACTAAAAACCAGAGGTTTCTTTAAGTATATAAGTGCGTACGTCATTATCTTTTGCAACATGTCCTTACCATGTAAAGAAAATAGAACAAACACTCACACACCCAACACCCAGCCCAAAAAACAACACAGTACCAAAAGCTTTGAAGCCCCAGAGTACCCTGTGAGATGGCATCACTCTCCCTCTGTACTGGAGGTAAACACTATCCTGAATTTGCCTTAAATTGTTTTCTTGTTTTCCTTTATAGTGTTACCTTACACAATACTATCAGGACACAGTCACTAAAAGTCCTGACTTCAAAATAGCAAAAGTCATCCTTCTTTCTCCAAGTTATCTGTAGGAAATTCACAGCTCCTTCTAAGAGAAGACTGAAGATAGAAGATACAGAGGGCAGAAGAGTTACTTTAAAGAAAGTGGTTCTCAAAATTTGGTAAGAGGATCCGTGGGGGCCTCCCCAAGAATCTTTTAGGGGTATACAAGTTCCTCCTTTTCAAACCACATATCTATGTGAGGTTGGCTGTTCAGGTACTTCAACCAAAAGAATACGTTGCATCAGAGTGAATGAAATATAGATCTGACGACCCAGCTGTCTATTAAATCAGACATTAAAGAGATTTGCACAAAGTGAAACAATGCATCTCAGCTCACTAATTTTCTGACTTGAAAAATGTAGTTATTTTTCATAAAACAATATTTATGTTAACATGTAATAAGTTTATATTGTTAATTGAATTAATAAGTAAATATATTTAAAACTTGAAGCAATAGAAGTAGATTGAAGTTGCAACAAAAACCTGTGGGAATGGCTTTGGGAAGTACTTCATTTTTGTAGAAAGTATACCAATTAACCAAAAATGCTGCAAGCATAAACACTTTGGGATGGCAGAGAGAGTTTTCCAACCATCTTCTATGCTGTCTGTAAGGCCTTAGTTACTCTTTAGTCCTAGAGATACACACACAAGAGGCACCAACAGTAACCTAAGCTGTGTTCCATAAGCCTTTTAAAGGGGCTTAATTTTTTTTTTTTTTTTTTTTTTGAGACAGAGTCTTGCTCTGTCACCCAGGCTAGAGTGAAGTGGCATGAACTCTGCTCACTGCAACCTCCATGTCCTGGGTTCAAGCAATTCTCATGGCTCAGCCTTCTGAGTGGCTGGGATTACAGGCATGTGTCACCATGCCTAGGTAATTTTTGTATTTTTAGTAGAGATGGGGTTTTGCCAGGTTGGCCAGACTGGTCTTGAACTCCTGGCCTCAAGTGATCTGCCTGCCTCAGCCTCCCAAAGTGTTGGGATTACAGGCGTGAGCCACCACACCCAACCGAGTGCTCACATTTCTTACAAATAAAATATCCAACTGCATTGAGAATCTGAAATAAACTTGATTCTTTCCAACTGCAGCCCAGCTCTAACGGCAAGATTCTTTTCACTATAAATTAACCAATGTCCAGGGTCCTAAACACAAAGTCAGTAATTAGAAGGGCAATTTGGGTTTTCTCCACTGGTCAGTGGGAAATGACTGAAGAATTTGCCTACAAATGATCCATCTAGAACACCTGGTTCTACTGTCCTTGGATTTGTAGTGAGAGCAAGTGTCAGGGGATTTGGCTCTAGTTCTGAGCCTATGGGTCTTAAGCAGGTCACTCACTCTCCTGGGTCTTGGCTTCTTTTTCTATAAAATAAAAGGGCTAGATGAGATTGTTTCTTTGTAAGTCCTTCCTGCTCTAACACTCCATGAAATGTCTAGCAACAAAAACTTGAAGTGGTTTTCACTTTGCCTCCCCAGAATCCGGTACAGGGATTGGCAGAGTGCTGAGGCTCAACATGAGTCACCAACCTTTAAACAGCAGACCAGTACGGTGGCAAAGGGGTTAATCTTAAGAAGGAAAGAGGACAACAGGAAAAGGAATTAGGAAGTCAACACAGGATATCTGAGATGTTTTAATCCCGATTTCAGCTGCTAGTGGGTAGAACTTATGAACACCACCTATACGAGAGGGGAGAGAACCCAATTCTTTAGGCTCAAATTAGGGGACGACATCTGAGTGATCAACAGACTGCTGGAAAAGCACAGATCGAAAGCCAGAAGCAGTATTCTGGGGCTCAAATAAAGCCTACTTCTCTACAGACCACAAAATGCCTTGACTTATGAGGAAAGGTAAAAGTGATATCAAATCACCAAAACTATTAGAGATAAGAATATAAAATAAAATGTCAGTGAAGTAGATTGAAATAGTACCAGGACCACCACTCTGGAAATAGTGGATTACTGCTTTACATCTCTAAAACTAGCTAACATTCAGAAGGTATTATTGATATGCCAGGCACTGGTCTAAGGTGCATAAAATGCATTAAAGTGTACATCCTCACAGATGCGGAAATGAAGTCACAGAGATACAAAGAAATTCACCCAAGGTCTCAGAGCAAGTAAGTAACATGGCCTGGATTTTAACCTACTTTAACGCTATGAAATTATACCTGCGAATCACTTCAGAGTATTTCCAAATAAACAGATTTTGGTTTCTGTGCTGTTTACTTGATTTGTGTCACACAAAAAGCAGACAAATTTTCACCAAAGTGGAAGGTTGTATTTGGGATGGTCTGAGGAAATCCATACTGAGCTGTGTGCAGAGCTGAAAGGCTGATGAGGAGCCCTGGGAGAGGGCCCTTCTCTGGGCATCAGTGGCTGAGCTGGCTCTCTCGTCCTGCGCTGCACAGCTGCTCCACACACACGTATGCTGTATCATGCCACGCGCTGCAAGCCACAGCCAGTCCCCTCGCACCACAGTGACAAGTGGGTTTCTCTGGACCTGACTGACTGAAGGGATGCTGTGGAACAAGGCTGGGGCTGGGAAAGAGAGGCAAACCCCTCTGTCACCCTGCTGGGTAGCAGCAAAGTGAGTGTAGAAAAGCAGGGACCACAGGAGAGATAGCACTTTGGCTTTTTTCCCCCCACGGGGTTTAAGTGATAAAGTACTACAGAAACTTTAAGAGCAACTAACTCTCCCAGGGCGTACCAACAGATACTTGATTTAAAGCAGAACAGGCCCCATCACTGACTTCAACTACTCACCACTCGGTTTCTTCTCATCTACTTTCTATGTTTTAAAATGTGTTAACAATCACATTTGGGCAGCTGTGAGATAAAGAAGAATTGACTTCAATCCTGGTACCATTTACTTGCCAGTTGTGGACTATGGGAGAATTAATTAGCCTTTCTGAGCCTGTTTTCTCATCTGTAAAATGGCATAATTATGATGTCTACTCATAAGACTGTTGATAGAATGAGATCATGTATAAGAAGTGTTTAGACACAGTGCCTTGCAGAGTGATTGCCCAGTATTATTACTTATTATTGTTTTGGTAAGAGAATTTTAATCTATAAATCACAAAATAACCCAAGTGAAAGGAGTATTAAAATGGGAGATCTCCCCCAAAACAGCAAACATTAACAACCTTAGTTAACGACCCTATCACTAACTTAAGGGTTCCCTTGCTTGTTTTTCATCTAGCTCAGTTTGTACTCAACTGCTTATTACAAGTTAGGTGTTAATTATCTCATAAACATTTCTTCAAATCACAGAGTATTAATTGCCTGCCCCAACTAAAAAGGCTGGATTCCTAAGTGTTCTTCCTTTTCATGCCTTGGGTTCCATGTTCTTTGCTTTGAGTTGCTTCTAATTTACTAGTTCAGGACCTCTCCCACTGGGTGAATGAACTGTATTTCTTAACAGTTGCTATGTTCTTGCCCCCTCTAAACCACCAAGCAAAAGACAAAATAGTAGTTAAATATAATTAAGTGAATTTCAGTGAAGAGTGATCTAGATTTCTAAAACAAGACACCAAAAGTACAAACCAAAGAGAAAAGATGGCACAGTTAGAACTTCTGTATAGCAAGACACCGAAAACAAAAGTATAGATATATGACTGGCTAGGAGAAGATATTTGCATATACAATAAAGGATGGACCTCAACAAGATAAATAGCCCAATTGGTGGGGTGGTAGGGGGAGGGGTCATGGAGGAAAGTAAGGATGTGAATAGGTTGTTTGCAGAGAAATAAACATAAATGGCCAATAGCCATATAAAAAGATGTCCACCCTCACTAACTCATGGTAGTTGGGGATCATAATGACCTGGAGCTTACGGTACCTTGTGGAGCCACTAGCCATCTTTAGTTAACAAGTACTTTTTAAAAACTAACTTACATTCTCATATTTTAAAAGGTCTCTTTTTAAGAAGACCATGCAGAGCTGTGTGGGGCAGCTGTGACATCCACGTAGCATTTTATACCTAGACCTTCACCATGTTCTTTAAAGATGAACAGTATATCAATGAATAGCTCCAAAGTTGTTTTAATTTTAAAGTGGTTTCCTTTTTCCTGTTTTCTCAAGTGAATACTACCCTTCCAAGAAGTTCATAAAGTCTTGGCATCTTCATAAGTGTTGTGCTTAAAACAAGATTCAAAGGTCACAATTAAAAAGTACTTAGCTAAAGCAACCTCCTCAATATTCTGTTCCACAATACATAGAAAGATTTAAATGTTAAAAATCAGTGTTTGCTTTCACCAATATACATTGCAGACATGTCTGCATGAAGCCCATGCACTATTCTTAAACTTAGTACTCAAATCTCAATATTTTAGGTGACAGACTCAAAGAAAAAAAAAGCCTCTCCATAATTAATATCAAAAATAAAGCAGCATGGACTAGTGTGATAAACATTGGCTGGGAGTCAGAAGTAAAGACTCCAGCTCTGTCACATTTTAGGGGAATAACTTTGGGGCAAGTTATTTCTGAGCCTCTATCTTTACTTGCAAAATGCATGTAATATTAACATCTCGTAGGTTTGGTATATTAATATATCATAGGTTTTCAATGGTTTCAACTGAGATAATATATAAGCACCTAGTATAGTCTTTCCCACATTAAGCAATTCCATAGTAGAAAATATTTAAAATGTTATCCTCTATCAATTCAATGTCAATTCTGCTAAGCATTTACATATGTTTATATAAGACATACATATAGATATCATATATAAACTTTTAAAATGTAAATACTTATTCTTCCTATGATTCCTGTTTCCCCACTTCCACGGGACAAAGATAGCTAATGAATAACCACCTCTCACATTATTATTTCTAGAACTTTCATCAAGCATGTTGGTAGTTTTCTGGAAGCTAGTAATGAAAATAAAAATGCTGAAAGAAGCCCACTAATTTCCATACAAAACAGCTTCAGGAGTCATTGCTATACACATAATTCCAGTTACTAAGAAAAATAAGCCCAGGGGAAGGTCCTGAATACAGCATCAAAGAGAACTACCTATACCATTTGCAGCATCACCAGTCACTGCAGTATTTTCTGATTGACAGGAGTAAATTATATTACACTCTGTCCAATACAACTGGTATGGTCTGAGCAACCCAGGGTTGAGAAAAATTGCACTGAGACTAGAAAACAGGTGAAATGAAAATTAAAATCTTAAGCCAATTCACTCCATGTCTTCATTTCTCAGCCCTTCAAAGCCTCCTGTCGTCAGATGCTCAACCACTAAATACTGATAACTGTAAAAATTCCTGGAAAAAATTTAGGAGATTGCTAAATTCTTTCTTCTGCAATTTCCTTCTAGGATGTTTTGCCACAGTAATGTTTTCTGACTAAGTCTTTCTCCATAGCAAAAGACCTGAGCCTGTAAGTGCACAATTACTTTTGAAGTATTTGCTGAATAACTTCCTTTGTGCTAGCCACTATGCTGTGTTTAAGATACAAAAATTAATAAGGCGTGAAAACTATTATGGTACAACATGATATCTGTGGATTACAGAAGCCTAAGGTAAGTGGGAATTCAGAAAACTAGTCCTCCTAACTCTGCCTGGTTGAGTCCTGAAGGATGACTAGGTAGAGAGGCTGGAAATGGGCCAAAGAGAAAGGCATTTAGGTGAAACGCAGAAGCAGAGAAGTAAAGGAAGGGGACATACACAGGGCCCAGCAGGGAGCCTAATGGAGCCTGTAGGAAGAGAGGCATGAAGTCTCGGAAGGGCATGCATGCCATGCTGGAAGCTGAGCCGTTATTTATTCTAAACAGAACAGAAGGATGGAAGAGCATTTTTGCAGAAACAAGAGAGAAAAAATAGATTGAATCTCTCCAATACCTTTTTTCTTTTGGAAAACCCAACAAAAGGGCCCTTTAGAACTACAGTTCATAAAATAAGCATAATGAAATGCTTTTTAAGAACTGGAGTAAAGCATTTGAATTTTTAACTAATAGTCAGAAAAGGGCTAGAAATGTCGGAAGTGAATTTTTAACTAACCCTCTGGTTTAAAGTAGTAGAGAAAAATTCCATTACTATGTTGCTGTTTATGATGGCTCCTTGGTTGCGTTTATTCAGCTGTGATACACGCTAATCTTTATGAACCATGAAGTTGGTAGAGTTTACCCTACTCCTATCAAATGGATTGTGTGAATTTCTCTTTTCTAATTTCTTAAGAAAAATTAGCATGGATACATTTATTATTCCCTTGATGCCCAGTCAAAGATTTAAATCATTTGGTTAGGGGCCTGAAATATGATTCCGAGTTCCCAACATTTTCTCAAATTTCTCTGTAACTTTCAAAGTGAGGTTCAAATGGCTCATATTTTATACTTATTTTTGTAATATCCAAAATGCTAAAATGTCACTTCTTTTAAAAATTGGTTTGGCCAAACAAATATTCAGTGGATTCAATTTAGAAAACCAGCAAAATAAAAGGTCTAAAGTTCAATACTGCTCTTTGTAAGCTCATTCCCCCTGTCTCCCAAATCAGAATTAGGATACAATTATAATAAGGCAATGTTTTCAAGAGTCCCAGATCCTCAGTGCAAGTTGTAATATTAAGAACTACATATGAAACTATTGTGCTCTTGACCAAGACTGAGCATGAAAATCACTTCCACTGCCAGCTTGCTTCTGTTGGCCTGAAAAATTAGAGACAAATCCAGCATCTGACTTTAGCTAGGGAGTCTTTTCTTCAAGGCAAGAAGACTGTTTCAAGCCAAACATAACATGTGGGAAGAAGACTATTCCACGTGTACACACGGAACCTTTAACTTCCAATTCCACATTCCTCAATAAAAATGCTCCAGCATAAGAGTATCTGAGCAGAATAAATTGAGAGGGGTGGAGTATTCAATGATCATGTAAAATGCCATGGATTTCTTTAAGAATAGGAAGATACCTCAATACTCTCTATTACCATTTTGTTCAAGCTACCATCTTGAATCACATGAAGCTACCATTTTTGTAGTTGAGAAACGGCTGGATATCAACTTTTATGTGGTTCGACCCACCACTAGGACATTCTGTAAAATTAAGAGCAATTTTGCCACATTTTCCTCTTTTACTGTTAATGATCTCACTGGCTTTTTGCTTCTTAAAAGGTTATGAAAGAGTAGGCTTCTGAAGAGTCTCAAAACTCATACAAAACAACATTAATTTTATCAATAAAAATGTTCCAATAATTAGGCTAAATTCACCTTTTAAAAAGATGTTTTTTAAACAGTGTGCTTATAAAACATGTGCCTTTTTTTGTTTTTCTAAGACTCTAATTGTCACTAATTGTTCTTGGAAGATGCATTTTTGTGTAGGCAGGAAGAAGAGAGAAAAAGAAAGGAGGATGCTGGGTTTCAGCTGTACAGGGAAGGATTAACAAGAAATTTAAGCCTCAACTTAAGTCCTTAGGCCTCAATAAGGATTAATGGGAAACTTAAGCCTCAACTCTCCAGCCCTCAGTTTCCTCATCTTAAAGGAAGATCTTTGATTAGGTGACCTTTGAAGGCCCTTCTCGCTCTAGCACGAATAATGTATTGGAATTTGGTCACAGATTTTATTCTACCTATATCCACTTGCATTCTGTATCATCCCACTGCCAAATTTATAAATAATTTCATGGCCTGTAGGAACAGCCACTAACTGTCATTGGAACGCAACCAAAAATAGAAAATCCAACCCCATTCACTAGATATAGCACGTTTTTGCAGAGCCACATTTGCTTGGCTACCATACACTCTAGAATCCCTCCCACTCCCTCAGCTGTGGGCCTGCTCACACCACACGTCAACTTTTGGTTCTCCCAGTTTGCTCCCTTATGGCTAGACCAGTGCTGGAGAGATCCTCTTACAGAAACAATTCAAAAGTTTTGATATTGTCCTCAACCAATCTATATGTGTTAATACCAGAGTTCAAGCACTTGCTTTGCTTGTATTTTAAAAGCAGCCACATTTTCCACACACACAAAAAAGCTTAAATTGTTCAAATGTTAAATCATTCTAAAAGGCATACCAAAAAACCTATTAATGGTTCCTTTATTCAAATACAAGAAAAACAAATAAATTTATTTCCAATGGAAATCAGATCGCAAATTGGCAGACTCAACCTACAAATCTGTTTATATGATCCACATAGCTGCCAACATTATCAGATGTGGAAATTTCACATCAAATTCCAAATGTCCATCTTCCTTTGAAAAATTGAAGACTGTAGAAGCAGCAGGCTCCTAGTCAGAGCCAAGAGGTGTTTTTCCAGCAGTTTAACTAAAGAATGTGAGTTGTCTTTTTGGTACTTTTTCTCCCTCAAATAAATGAACTAAATAATGAAGCTCATCCATAGATGCCTTACACATTTGCCTCCCTTACTATCATCTTACCATGCCATCAATAATTCAAACAGAACCTAATTGAAGCTTACCAAAACTGTATATAAACCACTGGCCATTAACTAAAGAGAAAGCTAGGTAAATTTCTATTATTAATGTCATAGCTATATCATGTTAAGCACTTCTTTTTTTCTTTTTCTTTTTTTTTTTTTTTTTTTGTGATGGAGCTTACTCTGTCACCCAGGCTGCAGTAAAGTGCTAGAATCTCGGCTCACTGAAACCTCTGCCTCCTGGGCTCAAGCAATTCTTGTGCCTCAGCCTCCCAAGTAGCTGGGATTACAGGCGCAAGCCACCATGCCTGGCTAATTTTTGTATTTTTAGTAGAGATGGGGTTTTGCCATGCTGGCCAGGCTGGTCTTGAACTCCTGACCTCAAGTGATCCACCTGCCTCGGCCTCCCAAACTCCTGGGATTACAGGCCAGGTTAAGTACTTTTCTCACTACAGTAAAGTGTAAGCATTAATTGAGATCTAGATTACATAATTTTTTTGTGACAGGGTCTCCCTCCGTCACCCAGGCTGGAGTACAGTGGCATAATCTCAGCTCACTGCAACCTGAAACTCCCAGAGTCAAGCGATCCTCCCCCCTCAGCCACCAGAGTAGCTGGGACAACAGGTGAGCACCACCACCACCCAGCTAATTCTTGTATCCTTTTGTAGAATAGGGTTTCGCCATGTTGCTTCAGCTGGTCTCAAAGTCCTGGGCTCAAGTGATCGATTTGCCTTGGCCTCCCAAAGTGCTGGGAATTACAGGTGTGAGCCACCATGCCTAGCTGATTACATGAATTTTTAATTTTATTTTTCAGGATGTATTATTGTTAGATTTAAATTTGGTCTATTATAAAACCACTGCAAAATCTCTAAACTTTATGCATTAAAAAAAAAATTCAGCTACACTCATCCTGTGGCCTCTTTGCTGAAAATAGTTGCTGTATTTGCCTAATCAGGTCACTGTCATTTTAAAAGCCTTAATAGTTTCCTGTCTCTATCCCGCATGGAAAACACTGGGTAACTGATTTGACCAAATATCTTCCTAAATCATCTTCTTAGCCCTACTGTGGGTCCAACTGTCTCTTGTCAAGTGGAGAAAAGACTCATTTCATGAGAGAATTATTTGCAAAACTAGCATAAATCTTGAGTTGTGGTAACATTAAAATGTAGGGCGCTAACCAACTTCTTACTCTCTCTACTCACCATGGAATAAAGCAAACTGGACTAAACTGCAACACAGATGATGGGATGAAAAACAGACTTTCTCTCTCTCCCAGGAACATAGCTAACAAAAGCCTAAGGGAACACAAAGGGCAGACTCTACTAAAGACAGAACCATGTAGAACAAATGGCATCCTCTTATAGCTGAAGGCTTGCAGTTGTTCATCAGAATGTTGGTGAAAATTTCAACATAGCTCTTTTTCTAAAGCACATTATCTTTTTCTATCAACAGACAGCTGAGCCAAGCCCTGAGAGCATTTCTGATGATATAAGGTCCTTTTACCATTACAAAACCATTCCCTTTAAATCCTAAGATCCCATGTATAGGGCTCCAAATTTAGAATATACATATTCTGCACTCTATCATGAGAGAAAATCATTATTCATTCCTAAATTAAACCACAAAAGCATAGCAACAATTCTTGCTTTATGTTGTGAAAAAAAAAACCTGCACTTTTAAATATCATTGGTGCAAGCATTATTTCCTTCAATGCATCTGTTCATGTAACTAAAATGTGCTTGCTACACAAGTTTCTTTTAGAAACAGAAAAATAAAGAACAAGTATTTCCTTTAATAAATTAAACATCATATAGGCAATAATATATAATATTATGCCACCAGTAATAGGCATACATTCTAAGCCTAAATTTTGAAATGGAGTCTCGCTCTGCTGCCCAGGCCAAAGTGCAGTGGTATGATTTTGGCTCACTGCAGCCTCTGCCTCCCAGGTTCAAGTGATTCTCCAGCCTCAGCCTCCCAAGTAGCCTGAACTGCAGGTGCATGCCACGATGTCCAGCTAATTTTTGTATTTTTAGTAGAGATGGGGTTTCACCATGTTGGCCAGGATGGTCTCGAACTCCTGACCTCAGGTGATCTGCCGGCCTCAGCCTCCCAAAGTGTTGGGATCACAGGCGTGAGCCATCACACCCCGCCTGATAAATGTCCTTTATACTATTAATGACAAAAACATTTCTCTCTAACAAGGGTATCTACAATGCTGCAGACTTAGGCATAATATCTCTGCTCTCAAAGAGGTCATAAGAATCTATCATTCTAAAAGCTAGGTAGGAATGACTTAGCAATACCAGGTTTTAACCCAGTGGGTCAGTCATTCTGGCAAGTGTGGTAAATGATGGGAAGCACTGGGCCACTTGATATGAGCTCAAATCAAGTCACTTCTCTCTGGAGCTAAGCTTTCTGAGGAGACTAGACTAAAATGATCCTCAGCTTTCTTTCAACCTTTTAAACGTCCCATGACTCTACAGCACTGCTGGCATTCAATAAAGCTCAATGATAAATATGGCACAGAAATAATGTTTTAAGTGTTTTAAATTATGCATAAACCCAAAGTTCAAGATAAGCACAGGTAAGTGAGGGCTGGCACAGTAACTTCCATCTGAATTCAAAGTTGGATTTTTTTATGATGATGATGATGGTGATGAAACAGCTCATGCATACAGAGTATCACCTATCTGTATACTCATGACTTCATCTTTGCCAAACCATAACTTTTACCACCCATATACTTCATCTTTTCTTTTTAAATCACAGATATATTTGAAGATCCTCGAGTATCTCCACCTGATGCCTTTCACTGCCCCTCCGTGCCCTGGTCAACAGCTTGGCAAAAGGAGATCAGACAGTGCCTGAAATTCACTTCAAAATAATTTGGGAGAAATGAGGGAATAGGTTAGAGAGAATGGTAAACAGATGATATAAGATTGGCCATGAATTTAAATGGGAGGGGGAGATGCAAAACAAAACAAAACAAAACAAAACAAAACAAAACAAAAATTGGCCAGGAATTGATAACTGGGCTGGGTGATGGGACGGAAGGGTTCATTATACCATTCTCTCTACTCCTGTATATGTTTGGAATTTTCATTAATCAACAAAAGTTCTGCATTATATTCCTAAGCTGCCCTATACAATATGGTAGCCACTTGCCACATGTGGCTAAGTGTAAATTAATTAAAATTAAACAAAATAAAAACGTTAGTTGTACAGCTAACCCAGCCACATTTCAAGTGTTTAAAAGCCGTATTTGTCTGGTGTGGTGGCCGCTATGCAATAGTAAAATATGTTCCATCATCATGAAAGTTCTATCTGACAGCAGTGTTCTGCAGCCTAGACTGGTATTTCCACATGGCAGAAGAGGATGGAAACAACAGTCAGAGAAGACTTGGCCTTAAGATCATCAGTGTTTACCTTGGGCAAGTCTGAGTCCTGATTCATCAAAAAGGAGGTGAAGGTGTTGGGTCAAGAATAATATCCAACTAATGCACCTCAAAAAGTTGTTGTGAAGATCAACTTTTACCCACTGAAATGCAATCACAGGAAAATATGTGGAATTGCACAATTTCAATTAGGAAACCACAGCAGTGTGTGCAATGGGTTTAGTGCCAAAACCAATGTGCAAGTGAAAACATTCCAGAAGTATATTTAAAGACCAAAAAAAAAAAAAAAAAAACCCTGAAATCACACATTTCAACCTCAAATTTTTAAGTTTTCTCCTCCCACTCCTTTTATTTTGGAATAGAAAAACAACTTTCTACTTGCTTTTTTAACACATAATTTTTTCATGGTTGGGATTAAAAATTAAATCAAATTGCTGACGAAAGATTAGCAAAGGATAGCTGGAATGCACCACTTGGGCCAAAAAGCCAATGCACCTGAATAAATGCAAAGACCCAGGAACCAAGTGGTCCCAGCTTTTATCTACAACATAATGAGAGAATTTCTCCTTCCCAGACAGATTGAGTACATCTTTGAGTTATTCATTATCTGGTGTGGGGTGTATGTGTGTCTGTATATGGACCTTAAAGAAATAATTTAAGAGATCACTAAAATAACTTTGCCTTTCCGAAATGAAATTATTTTGCTTCCAAAATCATATTTCCCCTTATTCTAGACTAACATAAGAGAAACTGATTAAACAGGCAACATTTCTAATGTCTTTTTATCTCTAAAGCTGATATGAGAAAAAAAAACACAAAACACTGATAACCAGTTACATCAGGGTGTAAAAGGAATTAAATATAGGTAATGCCAAGTGAGATATGTGCACCTCAACCCAGGACAAACCAGTAATTCTCCTCAACCTTTTTTCCCGTTTTCCCATGTGGAGATAATTCCATACACACAGTGATCCTCGACCAGGGGGCACATGTGTTAGAATATGGGAGAGTTTTGTTAAATACAACTCCCTTAATCTAAGACTATTAGAAGCAGGAATTGGACATTTTATCTTAAAAGGCATTTAAAGATTGAGATTTTTAAAAATTCTAGTTATAGCCGAAACATTTAAATTCACCTTAAAATATCTAAACATACATTCATTCACCAATTTTTCGACAAAAGGCCAAGGCTTTTTCATCATAATAGATCACAGTAATTTCAATAAGGCTGTCTTTCCAGCACAAACCCACAGGCGTCATCTATAATTTGCAGTTTGTTTATTTAATGTAGAGACAGAATTTAAAAGTGTTTTCAATGCAATCTGAATGCAGGCTCTTTTTAGATTCTTATAATATTTTTTCTCCAACTTTTTGTAATTACCTTACATATATTTAATTCACAGCAGCTTTATTTCAGCAAAACTTTTACCTTTACTAAAACTTTCCAAAGCATCTCATTTGGAAGCAATTCAGTTTTTACCCTTATATTTCATAGATTCACAAACCATTAAATTAAATTAGGTGATCATGATGATTACACTAGTATAAGTAGGTTTGAAAACAAACAACTGACCCAGTAAGCATACAACCCTGTTGGCAGGTGCAGAAATACATGTGCAGCTCTAAATAGAACAGACAGTACAGACAGTTCCCACTTAGGAGGGTTCAACTTATGATTTTGACTTTCCAATGGTACAAAAGTGATACGCATTCAGTAAAAAGCCATACTTCAAGTACCCATATGACTATTCTATTTTTCATTTTCCATACAGTATTTGGTAAATTATCTGAGATATTCAACACTTTATTATAAAATAGGCTTGTGTTAAATGATTCTGCACAATTGTAGGCTAATGTAAGTGTTCTACACATTTAAGTAGGCTAGGATAAGCTCTGATGTTCAGTAAGTGAGGTGTATTAAATGCGTTTTAAACTTAGATATTTTCAGTATAATGTGTTTATCAGGACATAACCCCACTGTAAGTTGAGGAGCATCTGTACTAGTCTACTAGTCAAAACCATGTGGAATGCTGTGGGCAGTCAGAATGTTTTGTAGCGGAAATAGGGGGCACAAATTCATCTGTCAGTGAGCCTGAAAATATTCCATCAGGATTCTAATAAAACTTCCCAATTCCCTTTGGTGTGTCTTTTTTATCCTTGCCTTAAATTAAAAAAATAAATTTTGAAAGATAGCCTGGGAAGAAAAAAAGCTGGAAGTTACCTTTCAAGGGTCCTCAAATCATATTGTAAAATGGAAAGAGAAGGGAAACAAAATGGGCCTTATTCTTTCTGAATGCTAAGCCAAGTTCCTCATGTTTACTAAGAAACAGCATGGGGCTGAATACTGGTTAAAAGAGTCTGACAAGATCCTCCCAGTCAGGGAGGTTGAGCATCTTCCCAGTCTCAGTCTTTCCTCCCCAGCTACACTGTAGGCTTTCCAACAACATAAAGCACAGGGCAAGAAACACAGAAGGTCCTCAAATATCCAACTGGTTGATGGTGCACCATCACAAATGATTTGAGACAGGAGGTGGGAACGACCTCTTGATAACTGGCCCCTAAATTCAAACCTTATTCCAAGAGTTTGAACCTTAGTGACAAGGAGATCCATTTTCCAAAGACAAATTTTGGTTCTGGTTTGGTTTGGTGGGAGAGGGGAAGGATATGGTTTTGACATCATCATTCATGCATGGTGTTGGCTGGAGCTCAATATTTGTTGACTTAATGAACAGGAAATAGGAAAAGCCACCGTGGAATAAAAACGTAAGTTCTTCAAGAAAGAGGGGATTTAGCAATATTCAGCAGTGTCTCCAACTCTCCAATATTCTTATATAAATCCCATTACACAAAGTCAATGAAAGTCTTCATCACCCCCAGCTTTGACTGGGTTATAAAATCCAATTTAGACTTGGTCCTTCTCACATAGTTTAAATGTCAGCTTTGGAGCAGCAGCTAGTGGTGGCAAATTAATTATTAGTAATTTTGATACCTGAGACCTCATCTTAATTATCTGCCTTGATTTCATAAAATATCCTGGAATTTTAGTTTCTGAGGGAGCAAATTTGATTATCAATGACTAAAAGACTAAATTCTTCAGAGGGCTCAGAGAGAAAACTGTGCTTCAACTTCAGACAACGCAACATTCCCTAGTGGTTAAAAAGTTGACTAAGGAGTGGAAAAGGCTTTGAAAACAAAGAGGCATGTAACAGATAAACAATCAAATTATTCTATCAGGCCAAAGTACTAGTCTTAGACTGCCTACCTATGTAAGTCAAACCAAACACCTCAAAGAATGAAAGTAAAGGTGACAAATGTGAGGAGAATCTAAAAATGAATCAGCTTGGTTTATATAGTTTCCACGACATTCTCAGAAACTGCCTCTGGGCTAGGCTTACACAAAGTGCAGTGATTATGTGAACAATTCTCTTAAAAACTCTTGGGGTACATTTAAAAATAACTAAAAGAGTATAATTAGATTGTTGGAAACACAAAAGATAAATGTTTGAGGTGACGGACACCCCATTTACCCTGATGTGATTATTACACATTGCATGCCTGCATCAAAATATCTATTGTAACCAATAAATACAAACACCTACTATGGGCCCACAAAAATAAAAAATTTAAAATAAAATTAAATAATCACTCTTAGGGAAATTTAAGTTAATTCCTATCCTTAAAACTGTTCAATATTAGCTAATTAAAGTTGTTTCTTATTACCCCAATTTTCCAATCTATACAGGCAGTATAAGCCCAAAACTTTCTGATATTTTTTCAAAACAGTTTTAAGCTTTGTCCTAAGTTCACAGTGCATGTACCAAAACCGTAATTTCCCCCATTCACTCTAGAATATAAAAATGCAATTGACTTGAAATGAGTAAATTAAACCAATGATAGAACAAAGTAGGCACTATAGATTCAGAAGCAAGCAGTGCCACCCTGAGAGATTATGAGAGTCGACTGAGGAGCCATGTAGACCCCACCACCTTCTATGCTCCATCAATCATGGGGGTTGCCCCTCAGGATGGCAACTTCTTTGGACATCCAGATGTGCACATAGGTCTGTACAGCTAAGCAGAACCCAAACGACAATGGCAGAGAAGCCTGGGGCAGAAAGTGGAGGTGTGAGGTCTACACCTACTGGAGGTCGACACAGCAACAGCCAGGCAGACACATGTCTTAGCCAATAGGTCTTGTCCAATTTATCTGAAGGGTGAATTTTCAGTTATTGAGTCAAATGTTTATTGACGGGGGGTACACGACATATAGTCTTTTCCCTTAAGTCTGGCTATATAGACTAAAAATACATGAATGTGGCCAAGGGTTAGCAGAACACATTACCTATGGTAGGTAATAAAGTTTTTTGTTTTGTTTTTTTTATGTTCACAATTATATTTGATAGTTACTTTTTTAAAAAGGTAACTTAAGGAAAGGTGGAGTGGGGACTCCAGAGCACTATGTGGATGACACGTAAGTACTGCCAGCAATTCAAATAAATAAAAATCACCAAATTTTGGTGATTCGTGGGTGGAGGCTTCATGGAGGGTATGCTTGATCTGTGCCTCTAAGGTGTGCTCTGATTAGAAAATGGGAAGCCTGTGTGGTTCAGGGGTGCAAGAGAAGGGGCAATTGCTCAGCTCCTACTGCGGGGGAGTGGGGTGGCAGTTCTGGTTTGAGCCTGGTCTTCAGTATAAAGCCATTACTATTTCAGCACCATTTCCCTGAGATAACTTTTATTGAGGACGAATGTTCCAGGCAGCAATGTAAGCACTATGTGCCTACTAACTGGTTTAATCTGTAACTCTTGAGAGAAGTACTGTTACAGTTTTACAGATGAGGGAAGTAACTTGCCTAAGGACACAAAGTTTGTTAAGTGGTAAAACTGATAGTTTATAACCAGAGCAGCCTGGCTCCAGAGTCCACGTTCTTCACCCAAATGCTACACACTATTGCCTCTCAGTAGAGAGAAAAACAGAGCAAGGGAAAGAAGGGTGCCATCTGATTCATCCGCATTTAGGGACAGATGGCTGGGAAAGGTCAAAGGGCCAAGGTCCCAAGGGAAATCATTCTGTCAAGCAGCTGGACATCCTAATGGCCTTAGAACTATTTCCCAGAGAGTACAGTTCCACAGCTGAGGCCACCAGAGAGCAGCACAGAAGGCCTTTCAGAAGGTTACTACCCATCACTTACTTGATGGTGCCATCCCTGGAAGCTCATCACCAGCAAGTAGGAGCAATCACACTCTGCCTTCAATTCACTGTGGCTCCCTATCTCTTCACTCACTCTCACTCTCTGTGTCTCTCTCTCACACACCACACACACACACACACACACACACACCCCACTCTACTATGCCCAGCTAGAATCATAGCAGGCCAAATAGAGGGAGAAAAATCCTGACAGACAGGGATACAATTTTAAAAATAAAGACTCGGCTTCATAGTAGATTCCTTAACTAGGAATCTAGCCAACTGCTATAATTCAAAATATTCACTGCCCTCCCTAGAGGAAGATTTACTTCCCCAGCCCATGGCCCTCAAGCCTAGTCAAGTGTCTTTCAGAGCCACCCTTTGTAGGAGAATTCTCTATCCTCACCCTTTTGAATTTAGGAATGACCATTTACTTTGGCCAATACAATCTGCATAGAAGTGACCCATCTAAGAGCGTGAGAAGCCAGCTCAGGGTTCAGCATGTCTCTTTGTCCCCTGCTACCAGGCTGTCAATGCCCAAATAGAGGACACTCCCTCAGCCTGGGTCCTGGAGGCAATGCAGCATGCAGCAGACTTCAGAGGATGGAACAGACAAGAATCCTGCATGAGAAATAAACCCTTGCTCTGTAAGCCACCAAAACGAGGGGCCAATTTGTTACTGCAACATAATTTAGCCTAACTGACTGAATCAGATGAGAGGTCTTCTGTGTGCATGTTGGTTTAAGAGCCTTTGGTTCCAAAGCCTAGGTCTCCCCCAAAATCTCTGTACCAGATTAACTGACAACTTCTTCCTTCCTCATTTTCCTTCTCTATATTACTTCTCAAGTATTTTGTGAGTATGAAGTGAGAACTGAATTGACAGTAATTTGAATAGAATAAATTTTAAAATCAACATGCTGAACAAGCTTCCTGTGCATAGAAGTTTTTGGCCAAGCCTTTTGCCCCGCAACAGCAGGTCGGAGTAAATTTAATGAGTACCTTAATGAGATTCACAAAATTTTTACTGGTATGAAGACAGTACTCAAGGAGACTAGATGAATGAAAACAGCATAAAATCTTAAGGAAACCCTGGCTTTTAACAGGATTTTCTCCTGTTCTCACAAAATCCAACAAGTGTTTAATTTCCTTTCGGATAACACCAATTGCCACTTGAAGTCCCAGGTGGAAGGAGTACTGCTATCTTCCCCCTAGCCTCACCACACTCTTCAGGACTCAGTTGCTCAAATCTAAGAAAATAATAACTTCTAGTACCGTACCCTGAGGAAAGGCTGAATGCGCAAAACTAGGCAGAGGAAGATCTAGCATTGTCACTGTCATATGTTGTCACTGGACCCTCCTTCTCTGTGTCGTCCATCAGTCTTCATTTCCTCTATTCTTTAAGGGCTCAATTTGGGCATGAAAGGAATCAACTCCTCTGATCTTTTCTCATCTCTCCTACTGAATCCTGAAGAATTAGTTTTTCCTGCAGATTTTCCTTGTCTTCAATCAATTTCAAGGATCTGAGATATCTTAAGTTGCGGGCAAAGGGTGGATGGAATATAAACCATTTAAAGAGCTACACAGAAAATGCATGCCTATAAGAACGCACCACACAATTCACTCTTCTCACACCCTCAGCCTCTTGTCTGTCCACTCTCCCTACCCGACCCTAATGCTGACGTACCAGCTACACTGGATTTCTTTAAAAGTCTCTCCTCACTTCCAGAGTTTGGCACATGCTGTTCCCTGGGCTTGGAACACTTCCACAGCCACCCCCATCTTCCTTTCCTTGCTAAATCCTATTGCTTACTCAGCCTTTAGAGAGATTTCATGAGAGCAGCAAGGACTGCACTCAAGCAGTCACCATCGTAATTTCAGCACCTGTATATAGAAGGTACACAAGAAATGTCCGGTAAAACAGTGGGTCGGAAAGCCAAGAATGAGTACTGATGTGTTAGGTTGTTCAAGATGTTGTTTTTCGATTTCTAACTTATCTTATTATTGTGCTTCCACTTCTGTAAGAGAAATACTAAAAAAGAAAAAAAATCAGCTCTTCCCAAAGGAATGTTACTTACCAAAAACAAGCAGGTAAACTTTAGTGTTATGCTATATATATTTTCATTTCTTTTTTGCACAATAAAAATGCAAAATAATAAATCATATACAGACAAGAACAAAGCTCCTCTTGTCAGATACCAAAGATGTTCCTTTTAGAATATGGTCTCTTTCCTGCCTCTCCACCTCAGCCTGCCCCTCTCTCAATGTTTCACACTCCATCCCACCCAGTCACATTCAGCAGGCGGGCAGAATGTGTCCACACAAATGGACTTCCTGTGCCATTTGCCTTGAGCGACGAGCTCACACTCACTGGCATCAATCCTAAAAAGAGGTGGCTCTGGTGCCTTGGCTTTGTCATATCAGGGAACAGACTCCTGATTTCTATCTCAGGCCAGGCCTCAGACAATGTGAATTTTATTTTAGATTGCCCAGCAAATTCCTTTCAGAAGTCTGTATCACCTTAGCCCAAATATTGTTTTTATGTTCAACAGCAGCTGCACTGATGGGCTGCCAGCAGGCATGAGTGGGTCAGGGGAAGTATTGTTTAGTTGGGAGCTTTCTGTCAATCTAGATTTAAAAAGGGAAAGAGGGAGGGCATCAATTATATTGTAAAGTATATCTCCTTGGGAAAAAGGAAAGAAGCTTTCGATCTGTTGGGTTTCATTTAAATAATGGTTCAGCTTTGCTGACCCCATTTGAGACAGGTCTAGCTAAGACTATGAAAGATGGATCCCAATAAAACGATAAAATCCAAAAGCAGCATCTATCCGCAACCAAGTTTAGAGTCCTATAAAGAGAAACACAGGCACAGAAAACTCTGTGGCCTGCTCTACAGTCTAAATAAGATGATCATGATCAGCGTGACATCATCATTGGGTAGAGTATAAACACTTGGTCTTTTGGCAATCAATCAAGTAGGCGATCCAAATCAAGGAAACAGCAGAGTGCTACAATCATTCGTTCCTTTCACAGACATAGGATGGCTCATGCCCAAACACTAAGCATCCATTTCCTTCATTCTAACAGTTTTCAAATGGTCACACAGGACGCAGTCAGGCACACAGTTTGGTTTCTAGGTAGCAGTTTATACATGATGGGTTTGCTCAAAAAAAGTGATGAAATAGACCAACCACCTAAGAGCTGTTGTATCAAGACTGTGGGACATGGGCAGTTTTGTTCTTTTAATCAATTCCTTGGCTTTACTCTTCACTGTAATGTAGACACATAATTTTTAAAGAAGACAATTTAAAAGATAAAATTAATCTACAGCTTTCAAAATATTTAAAAAGGAGAGATTAGGGTACCTCAGACACTTCTTGCATTCCTTAATAATTGCATATAGAGCCTCAGTGTGTATAATTTACATCACTGACTAAAGAGTTCTAATTTCTGAAAACCAACCTGAGAAGACAGCCCCTTTATTGTTTAGGTGCCTCCCCCTCCCCAGAACCTTTCTTGCCTCCATTCATGCTTCTCCAGGCACACCAACCACAGCCATCCATCTGGGGCCACATCCTCAAGTCACAAAAATGGCAATTTTATAACTCAAGAAAATAACATTTTATTGGCAGTACTCCACCCCTTCCCATACTCCCTGCCCTTGAAGATGGACCTCATCTTTGGGAATCATGTATAATTATTTCCAGACAGATATGATCCTTCACTTGAATCATATTTGCTGAGTCAGCAACAGGCATATAATTCCTTCTCACCCAAATGATTTAAACATTTACATTGAAGTTGGTCACTTTAATACACCAAATCTCTCAAACAATAAAGCTCCAGGTAAGAAGAAAATGCCTTGTCCACTGCTATATCCCCAACACCTAGAACGGTACCTGACACAGCAGGTGCTTCATAAATTGTGTTAAATGAGCAACTGGAAACTTGGTTTTCCATTTCCTTCAGCTCAACAGATAAAACAGCAATTAAGTGCATTTACTGAAGGTTATCATAGGGAAATCACCACCACCAGAAAAGTTTAAACACATACTTTTTGTTAGGGATAAAGTAAGAAATATTTCTGCACTGGGGAGCAGGCTAACCCAAGTGACCTCTAAAGTTCCTTCAACTCCTAGAATCTATAAACTGATGACCACCACAGGTTAAGACAGTCGATCAGCTACATAAAGCTTGATTCCCAAGTAGAGTAAATTGCCATGCTCTGTTTAAAATAAAGATAATAACTGTCCCGGGACTTGGACGCAAAAATACTAATTCATCCAAAATGCAGACACATCCATTGGGAGTAAAATGTTCTTGCTAATCATCAGTCACACTAGGCAAACAGCAGATGTGCTTCAGGGTCCTAAGGACTAAGCCCAAAAACCATCAGTGGGAAATGGAGAAGCTAGGGATCAAAATTAAAACTGAAATAAACAGTATCACACTAAATCGTAGCTTTTGTTTTGCAGTCAACAACAAATCCACTTAAGAAACATACCTGAATTTAGCCTTGATGTTTGAATGGTTTGTAACAGAATATAACCATTTCATAAGACAGAAAATAGTGCATTTGACATGTAAGCATTTTTTTCCCCACTAAAATGTCATATTTACCTGGGATATCACACTCAGATGTTCCCATTCAAGAAAATCAAAAATTTCGGGTAAGTTATTCAGCTTACATTTTTCTTCAGTCTGGAGGGGAAAGGTAGTTAGTTTATAGGGAAAGGAGATATGCTCTTGTTGTCCTAAATTACTTTTTTAAAAAAATCTAATTAAAGGAGTAACTAGGGAAACTCCATTCACACATAAATCAACTTTGGAGTGGTTCTTTTCCCTCAGCGCACCCTTCCTTTCTTTTGGGGAAATCACAGAATAGGTAAAGAAATGGGAGAGGCAGAGAACACTAAAGATGCAGTGTAGATTCCGTGGAGCTGTGTCTGAAGCAACTTCCCCATTCACTGACTTTGTTTTAAAGCCATAACTGCAGAGACCACACTTAAGACAGAAACCCGATGAACAAAGTTAAAGGATTCAACAGTTCTCTGTGAAACGTGATCACACATTTTCTATAGACTTTTCAACTTTGTAGTCAATTCCTGACCACCCACACGTTCGGTTTCCAAAAGAAAAGCCTTCTGTCTTTGGCTTGTAAGTAATTTAATTTTAATTCCAGTGACAACAGGGAGTGCGCAGAAAGAAGTCACTCCCTCTGTACACATAAACTTTAAAAAAAATCTCTATTATCTGAAGAGGGAAGTCTAACATAAGAATTCTGTGGGATCAAGCTCACATATGGTTGGCCGACTTGGTGTTGGATATGATTATGGCCACACAACTAAACCTTAAATCCACATATTGTTTCCATTTAATTGACATATATTAACTGATTTATAGAAAATGTGCAGCTGATTGTTTTTTCCACCTCCTCCATCCCCCAAGAATGCACCAGCAACAACAGGTATTACTGAAAAAGACACACCCACCCACAGAATATTTGTATTCCTAAACGCTTGTCAATGTATCTAAAGCAGGTATTATTATTTTAGTTCTCTGAATCAATGCCTTGGTAATAAGTATAACGGGGGGCACGGGGGAGAGCAATTTAACCAGATAAACTTGACCTCTGTAGACCTCAATTTTCTCACCAAAAACAAAAGGACTAGCCCAGAGACAATGCAAATTCCCTCAGTAACAATAATCTAGGTGTGATCACTAATTATCAAGAGCAGAATTTATGTGCAGGAGGAGATCAGAATTCTTAAAAGAGCACGTCATTAAATCGTAGAGATGAAAAGGCCTAAAAGACAGTTAAGATTCGATACTACAACTGTGTTTTCTGACTGCCGAAAACGTCTTTGAAAGCACTGGGGGAAGCCCAGCCACCAAATCGAATTAGAATCAGCAAAGGGACCCATGAACTTCTCTTGAGGGGGTAGGGTGCAAAAGGCAAGGGGGTAGAGTGCAAAAGGCGCATATCTAGAGAGGAGTTAGGCGGGGAGAGTAGGAAGAGCCTAGAGCCTGAGAGCACAGCCTTGCATTTCTGGGATTTCAGAGCTTCCAGTATCTCAGTAAGTCTTTCCTCTGTAACTACAAAATCTCCGGAGCCACCACCTGCAGCTGCACAGTTGTGGGAAAGGAAGAAGAGAAAGAGAAGAAAAAGGAGGTGGTAGATGGGGAAGGACCTCGCCTGAAGCTCCCCCAAAGCCAGTAAGGCGAGAGTGGACTGTGAACACCGACGAAGAAAAGGGGAAAGGGAAAACAGGACTCCGCCTTTCCCACCCAGCTGGGCTCCTTTCAATTAAAAGCAAGGGCCGCCGCCTCCCCTTCCTCCGCCTTTCACACCGGGATGCGGAGCGGCCACTGAACCGCACCCTCGGAGTCCCGCTCCCCTCCGGGCTGGCACCGAGGAGCGGACCGAGTCTTGTACCCCAGTAGGCGCGGCGCTCTGGCCCACACACTCGGGACAAGGGTATCCCCTCCCTCCCACTCTCCTCCCTCCCGCCGTGGGGCACTCGATTCTTCACGCACCCGCCCGCCCTTCCTCTTCCTCGCGTCCCCGCCTCCTCGGACAGCCGCCCCCGGCCTTTCAGCCGCAGAACATTTCAGTCCTTGCACCCACACCACAAGGGAGCCTCTAGAAAACTTTGTGTGTGTTATCCGGGGCTTTGTCCACATCCTGGGCAAGGCCCACTCACCCGGGTGGATGCCCGAGGCTGTCCGCGATCTCACAATGCGCTGGGGAGGCCACCACGGAAATCCCACCCCTCTGACCTGCTTCTACTGCCGTGCCACACGCAGCGCTTCAGCTCGCAATTCCCATGCCCTAAGCGTCCCTCGGCGCGGGGGAAAAGCCCGAACCCGGCGCCCTTCTGGCTGTCACGAGGGAAGAGGTGCGCGGGCAGAGGGAGGCGGCTCAGACACGCCGCGCCTCAAAGAATCCTTTTAAAGGGAACAGAGGAGAAGGGTCTTTTTTCTTTCGCATCCCCAGAAGCGGGGCGCTACGAGGCGATCCACTGTTGCACCATGTAACTGAGCCCCTGGGTTCCTCACCCCGACCCCAGACGCGCGCCCAAATTCATGCACACACCCACAGTCGCCGCCGCCGCCGCCGCGGGGCCGAGCCCCCGCCCGGTTCCCCCGTGGTCCCCACCGCACCAGCCCCAGAGCAGAGACCACCCGGCGCCAGCAGGCGAGGGAGACGAGGCCCCAGCACTCACAGACGGTCTCCCCACAGCCACTGCCATCGCGGCTGCGGCACCGGCTCCGGCTGCGCCCGAGTGCTCTCCGCCGGCTCGGACTGCTGCTAGCGCTCGGGCTCTGGCTCGCCTCCCTCGCGCCTCCCTCGCGGCTGCGCTCTGCTCGCCCGAGTCCCGCTCTCAGCCAGCGGCATCTGCTCCCCCCACGCCGCCGCCACTCCCGCTTTATTAGAGCAACATGGCCACCCGCCTGGAAGGGACCATTCGCTTCCCCAGGAAGGGGTGTGAGCCTGCGCGCCGGGCCGCGGTGGTGGGCGGGAGGATGGTGGGCGGGCTCCGAGCCTGGCTCCGCGGGGCCCGGCTGCAGGGCTCGGCCCCCCGCCCCCGTACGACCCTCTCCGCTGGCCAGGAGATGCCCCCAGCCTGGGCGCTGGCCGCCACCCCCCGCTCTAGCAGGTGCTGGAATCCGAGTAAAAGCCTGGGCGCGAGCTCCCAGCCCCGGGGCCCGCCACGCGCTCCGCCAAGCGGGCAGCTACAGCGGCTGCCGGGAGAAGGACTGGCGGCCGGGGAAAGACAGGTCGCAGAGACAGCACCGGGCGGAAAGTTAACCCGGGTCTAGCACGCCCCACCCGGAGGAGCGGGCCTGGAGGGGGCTGCGGACCGCCTGGCGGAGCGGTGGGCGAGCGAGGTGCGGCCGGGCGGCCCCCACGCTCGCGCAAGGGAAAGAGTTGCCCCTCCGCAAGTCTTTGCTTCCCACGCGGGGGCCCGCAGGGCCGCACCTCGGTCTCCCACCGCTCCAGCTGAGAAGAGAGACTCAAGGACAGGCAGCTGGAAGCTGTCATTGTGGCGCGCGGCCGGACAGGGGATCGCATTGGAGAGGAAGTGGCCGTAGTAGTCGCTGCTGCCTGAGGGCGACCCAACCGCCGCCTGCTTGGGAGGAAGAAAAAACGCCCCAGCTGAAGAATTAAGGCAGCCATTGGTTGCTCTAGAGCGTGGGGACCGAGGCGTCCCCCGGGTGTCACTGGAGTGGTCACACGTGGGGGATCAGCCGACATCATTCGGCTGGCGACAGACCCGGCGACCCCGAGGCGTGTGCGCTAGGGCCTGAAGCTGGAGGGCGCGGCGACGGCGCCAGGGGGGTGGCTCGAGTGGGTGCGACTCTGGGCACGTGGGACTGGGGACTCCGCCGCCGTGGGGAAGAATTTT
This sequence comes from Cacajao melanocephalus, assembly GCA_963573385.1. Taxonomy (NCBI): domain Eukaryota; kingdom Metazoa; phylum Chordata; class Mammalia; order Primates; family Pitheciidae; genus Cacajao; species Cacajao melanocephalus. The sequence continues at coordinate 77,104 of CAUYLG010040926.1, forward strand.
TTTCCAGCGAATGTTGGGGTGTTCCTGCGTGTCTGAGTGGCAGGCGGAATGGCGGGGTCCCAGTGCGTGCGGGCGGGTGGCAAGGTGTGCCAGATGAGCTGTGGATCCCCGCAGCCCATCGTGGGCGGGAGAGGGGGCCCACGGCAACAAGGTGACAGGACAGCGACGGACAGAGTGGGGAATCAGCTAGGTGGAAGCACAGGGAAAGTGTGGTGAGTAGGGGAAGGGCTGTCACCTGCCCTCCGGACGACGCCCTCAGGGACAGCCTGGCCTCCTGAATTAGGGAAAAGACAAACCGCCTCTTTAGACTAGGGCGCCTCAGAGTCTGACCTGAATCTTCAAACACCCAGATCCCCCGGGGGCCTTGAGTCTCCCCATCCCGCTGGCCCCGCCTCAGGTGGGCCTCAAGACTCCTACACCCGCTCAGCCTTGGAACTGATGCTGGGTTGCTCCAGTAGGTGGGCCAGGGACTTGGCCACCCCGACTGAATTCCACTGGCAGGACAGCCGTGGAACCGCCAGAAAAGAGTCTGGCCTTGAAAAAAAGGTGAGGGGCGCCGACACAGAGCCTGTTTGTTCAGTGTGTAGGCGGACTCAGAGGTGCAGAGCACCATCCTCCTCAGTTTTGTACAATTTCTGCCTTCTAGACTACAAATCTTTTGAAGTTAGGGACCATCATTTTATGCCAAACATACAGTAGGCGCTCAATAAGTGTTGAATTAAGATTTCACATAGATGGGCCGGGTGCGGAGGCTCACACCTGTAATCCCAGCACTTTGGGAGGCTGAGGCACACCAATATGGTGAAACCTCGTCTCCAGGAAAAATAACAAAAATTAGCCAGGCATGGTGGCTCTTGCCTGAGTCCCAGCTACTATGGAGGCTTAGGTGGGAGAATCGCTTGAACACCGGAGGCGCAGGTTGCAGTGAGCCAAGATAGCGCCACTGCACTCCAGCCTGGGTGACAGAGTGAGACGACCCTGTCTCAAATATGTAATAATAATAATAATATTACACACAGGTGGGTGCTGTCCAAAGAGAGGGAGAAGACAAATACAAATACTTCTGCACCTCTGGTATGTGGACATTTTGTTCTTTCTCCTTAAGGGGGATCAGACAGCAGCCGCACTGCCCATGGACCAGAGGCCTCAGGTAAGGCCTGGGAAAAGAGGGCTGCACACACTGCCAACCGGATGTAAGGGCAATTGCAAAGGAACTGTGTGTTATGTTGACCAGAACAGACTGTAGAATGTATTAAATTTTTATTTTTTACTTATTTTGTGAATGTGCATGCTGTAAACTCATCTGCTTAGATTATAAGAATATGAATGCCCTACCTTGGTGGGTAGGTTAGTTTATTCTAATCAGCAAAACTTAACGTTACATATTCCATCATCTCATTTGGGATGTGAGGAAGCTATGGGGAGGGCGGGTGTTCTGACATTGCTAGAGTGTAGGGGCCTTAGAGAGAGAGTGGTAGAGTGGGGAGAACCTGCCACTTCAGCTACAGATGATCACTTCTTAGATTTGTTATATTCATTAAGTTAAACTTTTTCATCTCATTTTTTTTTTCTATTGTAAAATAGGTAGTAACAGTGAGTCCTGGTGGAGGACATGTTATGTTAGGCAGATCCACTCTCTATCCTGCTCTCTGTCCTTTGGAGCCTTGACTCAGTGGACTTTCTTTCCCTCTAGCTTCCAGTTGAGTTAAGGCAATGGGAAGCAACAGCGATGGAACAAAGAGGAAGGAGTACTGTTATTTATCCCCCGCCTTGCTATGGCACCATGGTAGCTGGCTGCATCCCTCAACCAAAAGATGCAGCCAGTATCCTTCCCTAGGGTGACCCAGAGTAAACCTCTATGGTTTCCCTTCATTTTGCACACATCTTTGCAAATAATCTTTTTATTAAGCTCTACTCACATTATCTGATAGGAATGTAACATCTCATTCCTTCACAGAGTTGTTTTGAGAGTTAACTGAGAAAACACTGTATTATTATTATTATTAGAATGACCTATAATTTATGTCCAAACTGAGAAACTTTTGAGACTGAAAAAAAGGGTTTGTGCTGATAGTAATGATTCCAGGACAATAAGAAAAACAAGGACTTATGGCCACCCCAGCTATTGCCAGTAAACTCTGCTTTCGACACGTTGAGCAATCAAGAAGTGGTCGTAGGATCACGCCTCTGTCACTAGACTATGAATGTCTCAAGGTTAAGAGGGCTTATTTCTCTATTAGTTTCTAGCACATGGTCTGGTATATTCAATAAATTTTGAGTTGGAGATGAGGGTAAAGGCTAGGAAATGAGTAATTTTTATTGCCATACTAAGGTAATGAAGAGCCAAGGAAGTCTTTAAGCAAAGAAAATTTGCATTTATACTGAATATTTGACATTGATAGTAATGCAGGGTCTATTCCCTTTTTAACTGAACCCCAATTTATTTGGCAAGCTCTTCCAGTGAATGTTCCAACTGAGTGAAAAGTAAATGCCTCTTTAAAAAGAGGTTCCAGGCTGGGTGTGGTGGTTCACGCCTATAATCCCAGCACTTTGGAAGGCCAATGTGAGCAGATCACCTGAGGTCAGGAGTTCGAGACCAGCCTGGCCAACATGGTGAAACCTCATTTCTACTAAAAGTACAAAAATTAGTGGGATGTCTGGCGCATGCCTGTAATCCCAACTACTCAGGAGGCCAAGGCAGGAGAATCACTTGAACCCGCAAGGTGGAAGTTGCAGTGAGCCGAGATCACACCACTACACTTCAGCCTGGGTTACAAAGCCTGACTCCATCTCAAAAATTAAAAAATTAAAAAAAAGAACCTTGCTGGCTGTGATGGCATGGTGTAGTCCCAGCTACTCAAGAGGCTGAGGTGGGAAGATCACTTGAAGCCAGGAGTTTAAGGCTGTAGCGTGTTATGACTGAGCCTGTGAACAGCCACTGCATTCCAACCTGGGCAACATAGCAAGATCCTGTGCCCCCAAAAATTAATTTTTAATAAGAGGCTCCTGAAGAGATTTTCCATCATACCCTTCCTTTCATCACCATAGTACATACACTCTAAGTATGTGATCTAAGCCTGGCCAATTCGATACTGTTACATTTGAATCTTGAATCAAGTGACACAAAGACAATACAAATTGTTACAGTTTATGCAGCCCATAAATTATTTTTTACTTTTTGGCAAATTGTAACAGTTTATGGGGTCTATAATTTTTTTTATTTTCTGGCTTAAGTTATCTAGGTTTTGTTTCTGTGGCTTATGATCAAAGAACCCCAAGACCAGATCACTCTGACTACCATAAAAATGATTAATTATAAAGGGATACAGTAAAAACGGGGCTGGGTGTGGTGGCTCATACCTGTAATCCCAGCACTTTGGGAGGCCGAGGTGGGCAGATCACTTGAGGTCAGAAGTTTGAGACCAGCTGGCCAACATGGTGAAACCCCGTCTCTACTGAAAATACAAAATTTAGCCGGGCCTAGTGGTAGGCACCTGCAATCCCAGCTACTTAGGAGGCTGAAGCATGAGAATCACTTGAACCGGGGAGGCAGAGGTTGCAGTAAGCCAAGATTGTGCCACTGCACTCCAGCCTGGGCAATAGACCAAGACTGAGTTAAAACAAACAAACAAACAAACAAAAACCACACACACACACACACACACACAAAAAAATTTAGCTATTGCCATTTTAATTTTGACAGTTTAACTGACAACAGATCCTGAACTTCCTTTGCAACCTGATATGTAAAAATGTTCAATAAAACATTGTAAAACACATCTACATTTGAGGGAAGAAGTTAAACTATTTCTATTCACAGACAACACAAACATACAGAAAATCCTAAGGAATCCACTATAAAAAAATCATTAGAGGTAGGCATTTCTTATTTTTCTCTGGCTTCCTGAAGGTGACTAATCACCTTTATGATCGCTTATGTAATACCTTTCATGGATAATTCATTTAGGCCTGGAAAGTTATTTAAAGCAATTGATTGCCTGTTTACCATGTTGGATTTTAGGAGCCTTTAAATCATGTTTATAATACCTTTTTTCATTAAAACATTAGTCTCCTTGGGAGAGATAAATAAATTAAAACTTGAGTTTTACCTTTTCTTTCCCATTTGATAGCATTATGTCATCAGCACCAAGCAGTAGCCTCCCTCCTTTCTTGTTCATCCTCCTGTGGCAAGTATTACTTGAAAAACAAAAAAATAAATTAAAAAAAAAAAGTCTTGGTGTTCTTTTTAAAGGCAAAAATTATCTAAGCCTGCAGGGACATTTCCATTCTCACAGGCTCTGCTACTCTTTAAAGCATGCTTTTTAAAAATCTGATTGCAATAAGTACATCCTGTGAAGTGACATGCACCTTAGAGTAAGATGACTTGTCCTGCTGGCCACTCTCTTTGGCAGCCAGCCCTGGAGCTGGGTCAGTTCCCATGGCTCTGGCATCGCTCCTTCTCAGATAATTCCTTTCTCCCTGTGGCCAGTCATTGTGGTGACAGCTATTATTCTTTTTCATGAGCCTAGAAAATTTATGTGGTGGAAGTCCCTCCGAATACTAGATACTGCCACTGAATTAGAAGAGAATCATACGCACTTGTATATTCTGACAGCAATGTCACTTACACCTTCTCACCTTTTGTCTCATCCTATTTGCTATCTACCTTTCTACTATTGTCCATTTCTACCAGCTGAATATCTCTAATGCAAGGGTTACTCTGTACCCTCATCTCCCTTACTTAAGACTTGTTCCTTTTGAATGAGGTAAAACTTCCTTGACTTATAATATTGCAGTCATAATTTCCTTGTTATCTCATGTACCTATTGGATTATGTTCATTGTGTTAATTTTCCCAAGTTCAATTTGCTTTGCCACTAATTATCCCTTTCCAGGCTAAGATTTCAAAAGTCATTAGCATTATATTTCACCATACTTCTTTCTGTTTTATTTAGTCCCACCCGAATCAGCAGAAGTGCCTGTAGGTTGGTTGGTATCATGAATTTTGGCAGATTATGCTTCATGCATCATCATTCCACCTTTTAGGAAAATAATGAAACAGCCATTGCAAGGCTGCCTCCCTACTCATCAGCAGAGAAGAACACGGGCTTGGGAGTCAGGACACTTGGGTTCATGTTCCTACACTGCCAAACATCATGGACTATGCAAAATTTTTAAGTTGATGTATTTGTTTGGATATAGGTTAAGCTGCTATAATAGGAATATCCCAAGAATCATTGGTTAAAGAACAATAGATGGGTTTTGTTTTGTTTTTGAGACAGTCTTGCTCTGTCACCCAGGCTGGAGTGCAGTGGCGCGATCTCAGCTCATTGTAACTGCCACCTCCCAGGTTCAAGTGATTCTCCTGTCCCAGGCTCCCAAATAGCTGGGATTACAGGTGCAAGCCACCATGCCTGGATAATTTTTGTGTATTTTTAGTAGAGATGGGGTTTCACCATGTTGGCCAGACTGGTCTTGAACTCCTGACCTCAGGTGATCCGCCTGCCTCAGCCTCCCAAAGTGCTAGGATTACAGATGTGAGCCACTGCACCCAGCCTAGATGATTATTTCTGATTGTTACCTCATCTACTCTGATCAAAACAGTCTCACCAGCACCATATCCACATTCCAGCTCATGGAAAGGGTGAAGAAAAGAAAGTAGAAGATACTAGTTTCCATTTAAGGAAGTGACATGGAAATAACATAATTCACCTGTGTTCATATCCCACTGGCAAAAACTCAATCACATGAATGTATTTAGCTGCAGGGGAGGCTAGGATAGGCCCTCCAAAAACTCAGGGGGGAAGTCCTACTTGTAAAAGGAAGAAATGAACACTAGGAGGAAATCAGCAGTCTCAGAGGTAATATACTTAAACAGTTTTTTAAAAAACAAAATGGTGTAGAATAAAGTTTCCACCCTATTCACCGTCTGTCCAGTCCTCATGCCTCCCAACAAGAGGTAATACTTTATTAGTGTCTCATGTATCTTTCCAGAGTTTTCTAAGCAACTTGCAGCAGATATAAATATGTATCCTTATTTCCTACCTTACCCCATATTGTACACGAAAGAAAAATATACTACATATAACATTCTGTACCCTTTTTTACTTAATATATTTTGTAGTTCCTTTTATATAGATAGTTATCTTCTTCATTCTTTTATACAGCTGCCTACTGTTTCTAAGGATGTATCATTGATAAAGTCTTTTTGATAAACTCAAGGTTTTTCCAGTCTCTTATCATTATAAACCATGCTGCAATAATAACCTTGTGCTAGTCATTTTGAACATGTGAAAGTATATCTACAAGACACATTTCCAGAAATGGGATTTGCCAATCATATGATATTAAGCCAACTTTTTTATCTCTTTGAGCCCCATTTTTTAACTCATAAAATGAATCTCATATTTACCTCATAGGTTCATTATGATAATGAAATAACCAGATAAAGAATTATTGTACAACAATATCAAAAATAAAATAAAGATAAGTTTATCAAAATATATGTAAGATTGGCACTCTAAAAACCTATAAAACTCTTTCGAGAGAAATTAAAGAAAGCCTAAAGTAATGAAGAAATATACCATGATCACAGATTGAAAGACTTAATATTGTTAAGATGTAATTCTCCCCAAATCAATCTACAGATTCAATATAATCCCAGTTGAAATCCAAGCAAGCTTTTTTTTTTTACAGTTTTACTTCTTCCTTTCCAATATTAAGAAAAATTTTTTAAAATTATACTTTAAGTTCTGGAATACACACGCAGAACGTGCAGGTTTGTTACATAGGTATACACATGCCATGATGGTCTGCTGTACCCATCAACCTGTCACCTACATTAGATATTTCTCCTAATACTATCCTTCCCCTAGTTTGCAAACTTATGCTTGAATCCGCTCTACCAGTTGTTAATATCACAGTACTCTCATCAACATGTTAGGTTGCCTCCTTAGCACTCGTATCTTTCTTAATATAGCTCTTGGATTTTCACTCACAAAGTCTAAGAGAATCACCTCCATTGTTAAAACACTAGAAATCATAAAGTCTAGCATTTGAAGGAGAATTTAGTTGTGAAGAAACAGCTGACCAAGGAGACCCAACTTGGTTCTTACTGAATATATGTTTAGCACAATCTGGTACATAGGAGGCACTGTTGTTGTTGTTGTTGTTGTTATATTATTTTACCTACCCTGGGATTCTCTTCTGCCTGCTACCACTACTATATTGGCACCTGGGGTCTACTGATCTCCTTTAATGCTCTGGCCTTGGTCCATAGAAAGACTCTTCCTTATTTTCCCCTTAGCAAAACTGAAATTGCTGGAACTTAAAAAAAAACAAAACAAAACAAAAAAAAACCTTTATGCCCCACTAGGAGTACAAAAGGCAAACAAGAAAATGCATACTTAGGATAAAAGCCATCTGGCTTACAAAATATATGTTTCTGAATTAGCATTTATTCATTAAACATTTACTAATAGTGTACTATGAAAAAAAAAAGGCAATGTGTAAGACAACATGTATGCTACACTACCGTTTCTGTAAAAAGGGGAGAGAAAGACAAAGTCATCTAAATGAACATGTGTCTTGTGTTTGCCTTTGTGAAGGAGCACATGTGGGTCAAGGTGATGAACACTGTGAGTGACTCAGCCACATCCATGTTACACAAATGCATTTGGAAAATGGACTTTTTATCCAGGGATGGCTCTGATTGTTACAAGTATGATTCCTTTCCCCTGACAGTGATTTGTTAAAGAACAGATAGATATGTGACCCAATTCTGTCCAGTGAAATGAGAGGGGAGCAGAGGAGAGGTTTGCTGGAAGCTTCTAGAATTTGCTTTCTCACTCTAAGGAGAAATTCACAGAAAGTCAGTTTTTGTCTCTCCTGTTGGACACAAATATGGAAGGATGAAGCCCAACTGTTTCCATTTTACAACTATGAAATAAATTAGCCTTACGCTGAAGCCCAGGCAGTAGAGAGCAGAGTAGAAACATAGAATCTATGTCCTTGATAATACTATGAAGCTGCTAAATTGACTAACTCTGAACCCCATCTCTCATGTCAAGTAAGTGAATGAATACATTTCCCTACCAGTCAGCTGTCAGGTTTCTATTACTTGTGGCTGAAAACAATTAGTGCAGATGGAGACTTACTTTTCTTCTTTTATGATTCTGTATCTTCCTTTTTAAATTATATGCATGTATACCTATTTTCAAAAGATTTTAAGAGGTTATGTGGGCCGGGCATGGTGGCTCATGCCTGTAATCACAGCACTTTGGGAGGCTGAGGCAGGCAGATCACAAAGTCAGGAGATAGAGACCATACTGGCCAATATGGCAAAACCCCATCTCTAGTAAAATACAAAAATTAGCCGGGCATGGTGGCACGTGCCTGTAGTCCCAGCTGCTCCGGAGGCTGAGGCAGGGGAATCACTTGAACCCCGGAGGTGGAGGTTGTAGTGAGCCGAGATCATGCCACTGTACTCCAGTCTGGTGACAGAGTGAGAGACTCTGTCTCAAAAAAAACCAAGAGTTTCGTGTTCCACGCATTGGGAAAATAGAGACTATTTAAGAAAAATCCCCTTTAATCTGTAGGGGTTTTTCTCAAGATACACTTTCTTAAGATACTTGCTTCTTTCTCATCAGTGATCTCAACCATCCAAACTCCTTCAGGAAGATGCAGATTTACTCTTTAAAATGAATATGTGTTGAACTATATGAAATAGCCATTTTTATACCAAACATTGGTGATTTCACAATATAAATCACTATCATCGTGTTCAGGTAGAAGAAATTCACGTTACAACCATGGGCAGCGGTTTTCCCTGCAATGCTCTTGGCCACTGAGCTTTTCCTTTGGTCTTTCCCCAATTGCGGTTTATTTTAATCCTTTTTACCCCTAGATCGCAGAGAATTGATGGAGAAAGACAAGAACCCTGCAGCTCAGATCACTATACATTCATGCTGTCTAACCCTGTTTTTGTTTCCTCTATTACCTATCATTTCCTCTATTTGCTATTTCATGCTTCCTGCTTCCAGAGAAAACCAAATATTCCCACCAGGGGTATCCTTATGCCCCATCATATACAAATTGCACCTCTCTCTCTAACTCTCAGCATCCTTCCTCTTTCCCAAAGATGCTGTCCCAGACCCTGCCCTCTCAGTTGTCTGATGTTGGATCAGCAGATAAAGCAAATAAAAAACACTAATATATCGTAATGTAGAGTATTAGTTAGCTACTGGTGCATGACAAATTACCCCCAAAATGTAGTGGCTTAAAACAATAACCAGTGATTATCCCAGTTCTTGTGGGTCAGGAAATCAGAAGTGGCTTACCTAGGTGATTCTGGCTCAGGGTTTATGGCATGGCAGTCATGATGCTGGCTAAGGCTGCAGTCATCTGAAGGTGTGGAAGGGGCTAAAGATCTGCTTCCACGATGGCTCACTCACATGCATGGCAAGTTGGCACCGGATGTCGGTGACAGAGCCCAGTTGTTCGCCATGTAGTTTTTTTCACCATGAGGCTAAGTGAGTGTCCTTATGACATGGCAGCTGACTTTCCCAAAACAAGCGATCCAAGATACAGCAAAGAGCAAGGTAGAAAACACAAGGTCTTTCATGATCTCACCCTAGAAAATCATACTGTATCATTTCTACAATATCCTATTGGTTATCATACTAGCTCTATTCAAAGCAGGAGGTGACTGGGGTGGGGGTGTGAAAACCAGAAGGCAAGATCACTAGAAACTATCATGGAGGCTGACCATCGCAGATTATTATTATTATCTCCATTTTACATATGAGAAAACTGATACTCATTGGGTCTGTAACACATGTCAAAGTCACACATCAACAAAACAGTGGTAGAGGCTGATCTGACTCTTAAACCCATACACTTGCTACTGTCATCCTGCCTCTGGTGTGGAGGTGTACTATCCTGGAATGACTTTGAATTGTTACATCACTGTTAAACTATTATTTAGTTTTTTTGCCTAACCATATTTTATAATTTTTCATTTTTCTTACAAGGCTGTGCATATGGTAGACATTCAGTAAACAGTTATTTCTACCCGATAAGTCAACTTAGAAAAATGAAGATTTGTCTCAAATTCCTGTGACATCCACCAATCCCATTTCCAGGAATTTATTCTAAGGAAATAAACAAGCAGTGAAAGATGTATGTGCTAGGTCATTGGCCACAGAGTTATTTATAAAAATAAAATGTAGAAATAATCTAGATATTATGGGTAGTAACAGTCATTAAAAATGTAATGAAGGCTTGTATGCATTAATACATACAAGCCTTCATTACATTTTTAATGACTGTTACTACCCATAATATCTAGATTATTTCTACATTTTATTTTTATAATAATTCCCTCTACATTTTGGGAGTGTTATAGAAATTCTTTCTATTTGTATGGATTGCTATGTGTAAAGATTATAAAGTAGAAATATATCTATTAGGGTCTTTTTGTTGTTATTGTTTTGTTTTGGAGTGAAGTGACAGACATAGATACTGGCTAAAGCCAGTAAAGCAAATATTCATTACAAGGGTCCGAGAAGCTTACACAGGAAGGGCTGAACAATCAGGCCACAGATAGAAGAACCACCCCTTCAGGCATTACCAATAGCAGGAGTCAGCTTTATTTCCCAGCTTACTGACACTCTATGGCAAAGTCTGGTTGGCCTGGCTTGGATTGTGTACCCACCTTCTGGCTAGTGAGTGTGTGTGTGTACCTTGACTGATCCCACCAAAATCCCAAGGCACAAGCATACTTAATTTCCAAAAGGGGTAAGAGTCTTAGCTTAGGCTACCATAACAAAATACCATAACCTGGTGGCTTATGTCTATAAATTTATTTCTCACAGTTCCAGAGGCTGGAAGTTTGAGATCAAGGTACCAGTATGGTTGGGCTCTAGAAAGGGTCCTCTTCCAGGCTGTAGACTGCCAACTTCTTCATGTACATTCCCATGCCTGAAAGAGGGATAACTAGCTCTCTGGCCTCTTATAAGGGCTCCATCCTTGTGACCTAATCATGCCCCAAAGGCCTTACCTCCAAATACCAACACATTGAAATTAGCATTTAAATATATAAATTTGGGAGAGGGGGTCACTAGCATTCAGTCCATTGCAATAGGAAAAAGCTACTGTGAGTACTACCAGGATGCTATTTGTATTATTAGGTTGGTGCAAAAGTAATTGTGGTTTTGCCATTAATTTTGCACCAACTTAATAGAATATGTGTATAAAATAAGGTTATAAATTGTTGTCTGTAAGCTGATTTAAATGATGACAGAGAAGACATTTGGTAACTGTTTCAATATTAAAGCATAAGTTGGGCTCAGGTAAGGCTCAGAGGGAAATTATCTTTAAAATTAAGTAAAAGTCTTCTGTTAAAATAGGGGGCCCAGAATCAGCTACCTGCTATATGGTTCCATGGAGCAGATGTGGAGGACAGGATCCCCACCTGAGTAAAAGGCTAGCAGCTAAAATAAACAGATAGTTCAAATTTCCAGCTGCCAAGGTTCTATGTTAAGGCTACAGTGAATCAAAACCCTGAGCAAGCCAGTCCAGGATGGTAGTTCAGAGAACTCTCCACTTTGGTGTTCCACAAAGGATATCCTCCCCGCCATCCATTCATTTATAACTACCTTCATCTGCCATCCTTAGAACTCCCTCTTTCATCGCCGTGCAAGGGCCATATTCTCTTCTTCCTTTTCTCCCCCTATCTTTCATGTTCTAGAGTCCAGTGGATAGCAGGAGAGCTCTCTAACAAACCAAGTTGCAGGTCTGGTTCTCTAGAAACTGAGGCAAAAATGGAGTTTGGGGTACAAAATATGTATTAGGCAACAAACCTGTGAAAGGAAGGGCTGGGCAGAGAGAAAACATGAACCGTGATGTGGACTCAATAAAGCTTCAGCCAACCCAATGGAGAGCTCTGGAGCAAATATTGCCCATCAGTTGCCCCCTTCTAGCAGAAGTGGCCACATCATTGCACCCTGGCTCAGTCACTGGATGTGGGCTACTTCTGAAAGCTGTGACTTGGTGAGGGGCATCTCTCTACAGTTGAGGCAGACCCTGTAAAAGCTGACAGCTGAGACTGTGCTCACTGCACTCCCAGCAACTAGGCAGTAAATTCTACTTTGAAGGGGATTTATACTGCAGATATCTGTTTTCTATAAGCCACAGGTCCTTTTCATATTTTTCCTGTTTCAAAGCTTTTTTAAAATTGACTGTCTTTTTTTTTTTTTTTGAAATGGAGTCTCACTCTGTCTCCCAGGCGGGAGTACAGTGGCACGATCTCGGCTCACTGCAACCTCTGTCTACCAGGTTCAAGCGATTCTCTTGTCTCAGCCGCCCTAGTAGTTGGTATTACAGGCATGTGCTACCACTCCTGGCTTATTTTTCTATTTTTAGTAGAAACAGGGTTTCGCCCTATTGGCCAGGCTGGTCTTGAACTCCTGACCTCAGGTGGTCCACCCACCTCAGCCTCCCAAAGTGCTTTGATTACAGGCTTGAGCCACTGTGCCCATTCTAAAATTGACTATCACTTTTAATAACTTTTTATACTTAATAATTTTAAAAAGAACATGTACTAACCCAATGCAAAGAAACTAAGAACGTTGAAAGAAGATTTAACGAAATGCTAACGAGAATGGACAACTTAGAGAGGAATATAAATGAACTGATGGAACTGAAAAACACAACACGAGAACTTCGCGAAGCATGCACAAGTTTCAACAGCCGAATT
>CAUYLG010040927.1:0-20060 GCA_963573385.1 Cacajao melanocephalus
CACGAATAACAGACTAACAGAGAGCCAAATCAAGAATGAACTCCCACTCACAATTGCTACAAAGAGAATAAAATACCTAGGAATACAACTAACAAAGGATGAAAAGGACCTCTTCAAGGAGAACTACAAACCACTGCTCAAGGAAATAAGAAAGGATACAAACAGTTGGAAAAACTTTCCATGCTCATGGTTAGGAAGAATCAATATTGTGAAAATGGCCATAATGCCCAAAGTAATAACAGAGTCAACACTATCCCCATCAAGCTACGAATGACCCTCTTCACAGAACTGGAAAAAACTACCTTAAACTTCATACGGAACCAAAAGAGAGTCTGCATAGCCAAGATAATCCTAAGCAAGAAGAACAAAGCTGAAGGCATCATGCTACCTGACTTCAAATTATACTACAAGGCTACAGTAATTAAAACAGCATGGTACTGGTACCAAAACAGAGATATAGACCAGTGCAACAGAACAGAGGCCTCGGAGGCAACGTCACACATCTACAACCATCTGATCTTTGACAAACCTGACAAAAACCAGTAATGGGGAAAGAATTCCCTGTTTAATAAATGGTATTCAGAAAACTGGCTAGCCATATGCAGAAAGCAGAAAATGGACCCCTTCCTGACACCTTACACTAAAATTAACTCCAGATGGATTAGACTTAAACTTAAGACCTAACACCATAAAAACCTTAGAAGAAAACTAGACAAAACCATTCAGGACATAGGCATAGGCAAGGACTTCATCACTAAAACACCAAAAGCATTGGCAACAAAAGCCAAAGTAGAAAAATGGGGTCTAATTAAACTCCAGAGCTTCTGTACAGCAAAAGAAACAATCATTAGAGTGAACCAGCAACCAACAGAATGGGAAAATTTTTTTTCAATCTACCCATCTGACAAAGAGCTCATATCCAGAATCAACAAAGAACTAAAACAGATTTACAAGAAAAAACAAACAAACCCATTCAAAAGTGGGCAAAGGACATGAACAGACACTTTGCAAAAGAAGACATATATGAGGCCAACAAACATGAAAAAATGCTCATCATCACTGGTCATTAGAGAAATGCAGATCAAAACTACATTGAGATACCATTCCACACCAGTTAGAATGGTGATCATTAAAAAATCTGGAGACAACAGATGCTGGAGAGGATGTGGACAAATAGGAACACTTTTACACTGTTGGTGGGAGTGTAACTTAGTTCAACCATTGTGGAAGACAGTGTGGCAATTCCTCGAGGACCTAGAAATAGAAATTCCATTTGATCCAGCAATCCCATTACTGGGTATATATTCAAAGGATTATAAATCATTCTATTATAAAGACACATGCACACATATGTTCACTGTGGCACTGTTTACAATAGCAAAGACCTGGAAGCAACCCAAATGCCTATTGATAATAGACTGGACAAGGAAAATGTGGCACATATACACCATGAAACACTATGCAGCCACAACAAATGATGAGTTTGTGTCCTTTGTAGGGACATGGATGAATCTGGAAACCATCATTCTCAGCAAACTGACACAAGAACAGAAAATCAAACACTGCATGTTTTCACTCATAAGTGGGTGTTGAACAATGAGAACACGTGGACACAGGGAGGGGAGCATCAGACACTGGGGTCTGCTGGGGGGGAATAAAGGAGGGACAGTGTGGGTAGGGAGGTAGGGGAGGGATAACATGGGAAGAAATGCCAGATATAGTGGTCAGGGGGATGGAGGGAGCAAACCACCTTACCATGTATGTACATATGCAACAATCCTGCCTGTTCTGCACATGTACCTCCAAACCTAAAATGCAATAATGCAATTATATATATATATATAACAAAATAAATATTACAAAAATTAACTTACTTGTCAATCACTGAAGAATTAGAAATATTCACTTAAGATGTAGTCTATAGCTTTTCTTTTTAAAAACCTGGTAAGTTTGGCAACACTAAATGATGTATCTTCATATACTTTTTTGCTTTTCAGAGTGCTAGTCTAACCCGCCACCCTTACGTATAATGTATTTCTAGATTTTGTAAGTACATTACTTTAACATTTTATTATCTCATAGTTTCATAGTACTTTCTCTCAAGGTATTGGTGTATATCTTAAAGAAAAAAAATAAAAATAATTAAGATTTAAAATTCATATTAAATTGAGTTTGGCAAATGATGTCTAAAAAGTTTAGAGTAAAAATATTTATTTGATTTTGTTTTTGTTTCAGAAATTGAATTTTTTGAATTATAGTTTACATATGCCTTAAGATACCTCTTATTTGAGTTTATAGGTCAGTACGGTTAATACATATATAGACCTAAGTATTCCACCATAAATGTTAGGCCATTTCTATCCCACATACAGTTTTATTATGCTTCTTCCGAGTACACTTTATATAAATGTAATGATGATGTATATTATTTTTTATTTTGGTTATTTTTGCTTATATAATGTTTTTAGAATTTACTCAATGTACTGTGGTTATCATAGTTTATTTCTTTTCATTTCTGAGTAATGTTATACTGTGCAGATTTTTTACATTTTGGTTATTTATTGTCCCCCTGAGAGATATTTAAGTTATTTTTAACATTTTGCTATTATAAAAATAGCAGAAATAAAATGCATGTACAAATTTTGTATGGAAATACTTTTTGTAATTATTATTTCTCAGTAAATACCACAGAACAAAATTTGTATAATATATAAAATGATATATATTTATATCATATAAAAATAATATATAAAAATACATATGTGTGTGTGTGTGTTTGTGTGAAGCATCTGTTTTTTAATGTTTTTTATTATTATTGTATTTTAAGTTCTGGGGTACATCTGCAGAACGTGCAGGTTCGTTACATGGTTATACATGTGCCAGGGCGGTTTGCTGTATCCATCACCCCATCATCTACATTAGGTATTTCTCCTAATGTTATCCATCCCATAGCCCCCAAATCCTCCAACAGGCCCCAGTGTGTGATGTTCCCCTGCTGGTGTCCATGTGTTCTCATTGTTCAACACCCACTTGTGAGTGAGAACATGTGGTGTTTGGTTTTTGTTCTTGTGGTATTTTGCTTAGAATGATGGTTTCCAGCTCCATCCATGTCCCTGCGAAGGACATAAACACATCCTTTTTTATGGCTACATAGTATTCCATGGTGTATATGTGCCACATTTTCTTTATCCAGTCTATTGATGGACATTTGGATTGGTTCCAAGTTTTTGCTATTGTGAACAGTGTCACAATATACATCTGTGTGCATGTGTCTTTATAATACAATGATTTATAATCCTTTGGTTATATATCCAGTAATGGGATTGCTGGGTCAAATGGTATTTCTATTTCTAGATCCTTGAGGTATCACCACATTGACTTCCACAATGGTTGAACCAATTTACACTGCCATGAACAGTGTAAAAGTGTTTCTATTTCTTCACATCCTATCCAGTATCTGTTGTCTTCTGATTTTTTAATGATTGCCATTCCAACTGGCGTGAAATAGTGTCTCATTGTAGTTTTGATTTGCATTTCTCTAATGACCAGTGGTAAGAGCTTTATTTAACATGTTTGTTGGCAGCATGAATGTCTCCTTTTGAGAAGTGTCTGTTCATATTTTTTGGCCAATTTTTGATGGGATTGTTTGTTGTTTTCTTGTAAATTTGTTTAAGTTCTTTGTAGATTCTGGATATTAGCCCTTTGTCAGAAGGGTAGGTTGCAAAAATTTTTCCAATTCTGTAGGTTGCCTGTTCACTCTGATGATAGTTTCTTTTGCTGTGCAGAAGCTCTTTAGTTTACTTAGATCCCATTTGTCTATTTTGGCTTCTGCTGCCATTGCTTTTGGTGTTTTAGTCATGAAGTCCTTAAGTTTAAATCTTTAATCTGTCTTAATTTTTGCATAAGGTATTAGGAAGGGATTCAGTTTTAGCTTTCTGCATATGTCCAGACAGTTTCCCCAACACCATTTATTAAATAGGGAATCCTTTACCCATTGCTTGTTTTTGTCAGGTTTGTCAAAGATCAGATGATTGTAGATGTGTGGCATAATTTCTTAGGCCTCTGTTCTGTTCCATTGGTCTATGTCTCTGTTTTGGTACCAGTAATATGCTGTTTTGATTACCGCAGACTTGTAGTATAGTTTGAAGTCAGATGCCTCCAGCTTTTTTTTTTTTTTTTTTTGTAGCATAGTTTGAAGTAAAATGCCTGCAGCATTTTTGTTTGTTTTTTTTTTGTTGTTGTTAATATTGTCTTGGCTATGCCAGCGCTTTTTTAGTTCCATATAAAATTTGTGTTTTTTTTTCCAATTCTGTGAAGAAGGTCAATGGTAGCATGATGGGGATAGCATTGAATCTATAGATTACTTTGGGCAGTATGGCCAGTTTTACAATATTAATTCTTCATAACCATGAGCGTGTAATTTTTTTTCCATTTGTTTGTATCCTCTCTTATTTCCTTGAGCAGTGATTTGTAGTTTTCCTTGAAGAGGTCCTTTACATCCCTTTTTAGTTGTATTCCTAGGTATTTTATTCTCTTTGTAGCAATTGTGAATGGGATTTCATTCATTATTTGGCTGCCTGTGTTTTAAGTGTTATTCATGCTCCCCAAAAAATCTTTGCCTTTGAAGAGTTTTCAAGCATTTTTCTCCTTACTTTTTCTTTCTAAAAGAACTATAACTTTTATTTAAAGTTAAGTGTATGCTATTTTTAAAGTTTGGCTTTTGGATATGGTGCCCAGTAAATATTATAGATCTTTTTCTTACCAAATAGATATTCAGTTTTTCCAGGACAATTTGTTAAAACAAATTCTCTTCATAATTCCCCTGGCACTTTTGTCAAAAAAGTGTTTAACCACGTACACAATTATTATTGCTGGATTTTCTGTTTGGTCCCATTGAGTAGTGTAGTGACTCCCATGCCAAACTGTCTTCACAGTTGTAGGTTTATAGCAAGTCTTGAAATTGAATAGTGAGTGTCCTCCAAAATTTTAGTGCTGTTTCAAGATTATTTCAGGTTTTCTATGTCATGCATATTTTCTATAAATTTTATACTCAGAATGTTAGTTTCTACAAAAAGTACTTTCTGGAATTTTTACTGGAATTACATGGAATCTATAGACCAATTTGGGGAGAACTTATGTCTTAACAATAATGGATTTCTAATCTCAATATGTCATATCTACCCATTTATATAGGTAATGTTAAATTTCAGAAACGCTTTTTAAGATTTCAGTCGAACATTTTTCTACTTCCTTAAATTTCATGTTTTAGGTTTCTATTACAAATGGTACTTTTAAGTTTTCAGTTTCTAACTTTTGTTGCTATTTTATAGAAATATAATTATTTTTCTGACATTATTATTCACTTAAAAAATTTGTTAACATAGTAAATTACATACATGAATCTTGAATATTAAACCAGACTTGCATATGTAAAATGAACTCCAAAGGGTCATGGTATTTTATCCTTTTAATACTTCACTGGATTCAAGTAGTTAAAATCTGGTTAAGGATTTTTACTTTAATATTTATAAGGAATATTTTGAACTAAAGGAATAATCTGTGGTTGTTTTATTATTTAAAATTACATTCTCTTCTTAGTCTTTAAGTTTTTATAGCATCTCTATGTTCTTTGCTTAATTTCTTATATTGGTAATTATTTGTGCAGTCTACCTAGAAGCACATGCATTTTATTTCTTAAAAACACATACATGCAAATACACACAGTGTTTGGAATAACTGTGGTTTTCTTTTATATTTTTGTAATTTTTACAGATTTTTCCTGGTTTTTTCTTTTTTGTATATACTTGCTTTGTTTAATTATCTTTCTTTAAAAAAATCCTTTCAGGCAGAAACCTAGGATCATTGGTTTTTGACCTTTCCTCTCTTTTTGACATAAGCATTTAAATTTCCCTATAGTCATTGCTTTACTACAACACATAGTTTGATACCTTGTAATTTTTGTTTCCATTTAGTTCAAAATATTGTCAAATTTTGTTTGTGATTTCTTTTTTTACCCATGTATTACCTTGATTTCAAGAGAATGTACCAAGTGTAATTTCAATTATTTGTTTTTATTTAAAAATGTTTTGCATCTCAGTGTATGGTCTATCTTGGGGAATGCACTGTGTGGAGACATATATGTATATTGTTGCTTGATTGAGTGCTAAATAGAAAACTTAATGAGGACAAGTTGCTTACAATTTTCCTGTGTACTTGTTCTACCAATTAATGAGAAATAAGTGTTAAAATCTCTACCTATGTCTGTGAATGCACCTGACTTATTCATCTTTTTTCTTTTTACATTTTGAAGATGTCAGCAAATGCATTTAGATTTTTACAAATTCTTCATTACAGCTTTTTGAAATGATTTTCTTTTCTAGCTACTTTTAAGGTTTTTTTTTCTTTTTATAGCTATTTTGAGAAATTTGATTATAGTTTGGCTTTCTGTGGTTTTATTTAAGTTTGTTCAGATTGGTTAATAATTCTGGCTCTATGAGCCTGTGGTTTTCACAGATTTGAAATATTTTCAGCCATTCTCTTTTCAAACATTTGTCATGGATATTTCCTCACGTAAACTCTATTATACTTCCTGTAAATCCAAATACACATATGCTAGCTTTTATACATTTCCACAGTCCATTGGGGCTCTGCTTATTCATTTATTTATTTTTTGAATGATTTTTTTTTCTTCACAATGATTTAGGTCAACCTATTTTTATTGTTACCTCTTGTCTTTCACTGAACTTTTATTTGGCTTTGTCTATTTTATTGCTAAGATACCCTAATTAACTTAAACTCAGATACTATATTTAATCTCTAGAAGTAACTCTTTGTCTTATTATATCATCCATTTCTCTTCTTGATATTCCTATTTTTTTTTTCCTGAATCTTTGAGCACTGGGCACGTTAGTAACTGATGTGTAAAAGTCCTCTGCTAAATCTACCCTTTTTGTAATTCATTTGTTTCTATAAGGTTTTTTTTTTGGTCATAATTTTTAGTTACACTTTCTCCTTTTTAATGTCTAGTAGTTTTGATGAAATGCTAGAAATTATCATCATTATATAATTGTGCATTCATATTTTGCTTTCATTCTTTAAAGTGTTGAGTTTTTCGTACCGAGGTGTTAAATTGCTTACAGTCAGCTTGATCCATTCAAAGCTGTTTTAAACCTTGTTAGAATTGGTATGAATTAGCTGATATTGTAATGATAGTTTGGCCCTACCATTTATATATTACAGATTTGTGTCAAATATTTCAAAACAGAAATAAACTTGATGTGGTGGAAGTTGCAAGAAACACTGAGGTATTCTTCAGTGTCATGGGACAGGAAAGCGTGCTATGAATAATATTCATGAATTGACAATTTAAGAATTTTGAAACCAAGATAAAACCTTTGGGTTACATGAATATATATTCCAGAAAAGATTTTAGACTGGAGAGTACTATTTGAATCATTGTTTTTGTGATTTGTGTTTTGTGTTGTGAGTTTGTAATTAGTTCCTTCCTTTAAAAAGTGTTGGGTTTTTATTACCAGGGAGTTAACTCTTTTTGAGGATAGCGTGATCCTTTCAAGTCTAGCTTGTAAGCTTTATTAGAATTGGAGGTTATCAAGATTATTGGCCATAGAGACATCTCAAATATAATGATTAAGTAGGAAGAGCAGATTAAAAGTGCAACAGTCAATAACTCTCAGATTTAAGTTTCCCTTTTTTCACACATTTTTTCTTGAATGTTTTTCTGAATTTCTCCTCATTTTCTGTAAGTAAAATACATATATTTCTTAATGAGATTTTCCCATATTAATTCTATTTATAACTATTCACAAGCTTAGAAAGTTTGCTTCGGCCTATTTGAGAAATATTTACTGTGTATAGGAACTATTATCAAATTTAAAGAGGCAATCAAAATTTTTTCAGGATCATCTTTATTACTTTGATATTTTGCCTTCCTTTTTCTGAGATATGTTAGATCATTATTTATTATATGCCATGTTTACTAAATATTGACAAAATATTAAACTGATAGATATATTATTGAGCAGCACTCCAAATTAAAGATAAACGTGAGAAAATCAACGTTAATATTGGCACTTGTTGGTGGAATCATTACTAAAGTTGGAGATTTTTGTGTAAGTTAGGTTTACACAGCATAATGGGCTTTTTCTTTAATTTATAACATGTAAATTTGTACACATATAATATCTATTTTATTTATCATTATAATACTTGGCGGTTATGTCTCATATATTGTATTTCTTTTTTAAGGGTTAAATTTAGGTTTCCCAGAAATTTCTTTATGACATTTCACGTTTATTCTTTTACTATTTTTTTTTGTAGCAAGGACTGAGTCAGTACCCAGAACTACAGGACAGTCAAATGCTTCTGAAAATTCTCCTTTACTTTATCTATCCCTCAGTTGCAATACATCATTTTTGTTCTTTTGGTTCTTTATGTTACAATAGTCTGCAGATGTTTTCAGGAGCAGTCTAATCTATTTTTCTTAACTGAACTTTATATTGACAAAAAAAATCTAAAGTTCAAAAACAATGATGTACAATGGTTTCTGTCTTTGGTTTTAGAACGCTTTCATCATCATTAGTTAGATTATTCAAAATGTAACATTGCTTGCAGGATTTTCTTCAATTTTTTTTGTTTTTGTTTTTCCCAAAGTATGAAAGTTATAGTTCATAATAAGGCTTTCAGGAAAAATAAATTAAAAAATCAAGATGTACTCCATAAATTAGTTTGGATTTTTTAAATAAGTATGATAATATAATTATAAATTTTTTTCTTAACCAAAATTGTCCAGATAAAAGAGCTTCATAAAACCAATATCTATAATCAAATAACATCACTACATAAAATATAAAATTTGTATAAGAAGAAGATAATGTGAACAGTTTAGGCTAAAATATTTTAAAATTTGGATTAAATGTACAAATTTGTAACAAATATCACTAATAAAAGAGGATATAATAATTAATTTTAAATGATGCAGTGTCCAAAATCTATTAAACTAATTATGTAATGTTAAATCATTCCAACAGCAAAAACAAAAATGTCATGCCCAGATGATTGTATTAGTAAATGATTTAAATATTTAAAAAGAAAACAAAACAATCTTATAATAAATCTTCTAGATAAAGGAAAAAGGTGAAACTTTTTCCAGTGTATATTTTTATGACTAGCTTAATTTCGATACTGGCAAAAACATTACAAGTGACAGAAAATACAGGTCAATATGTCTCAGGATAACACATATGAAAAATCTCAAAGAAAATGTTAATAAAATTAACATAAAGAATGAATATTTTGGCTGGGCAGGATGGCTCATGCCTATAATCCCAGCACTTTGGGAGGCCGAGGCTGGTGGATCACCTGAGGTCAGGAGTTTGAGACCAGTCTGCCCAACATGGTGAAACCCTGTCTCTACCAAAAAAAAAAAAAAAAAAAAAAAAATAGCTGGGTGTGGTGGCAGGTGCCTATAATTCCAGGTACTCAGGAGGCTGAAACAGGATAATTGCTTAAACCTAGGAGGCAGAGGTTTCAGTGAGCCAAAATTGCACCACTGCACTCCAGCCTGGGCAACAAAGCGAGACGCCATCTCAAAAAATAAAAGAATGAATATTTCATACAATACATCCATTTCTGGCTGGGCATGGTGGCTCACGCCTATAATCCCAGCACTTTGGGAGGCTGAGGTGGGTGGATCACGAGGTCAAGAGATCAAGACCATACTGGTCAACATAGTGAAACCCCGTCTCTACTAATAATACAAAAATTAGCTGGACATGGTGGTGTGTGCCTGTAGTCCCAGCTACTCGGGAGGCTCAGGCAGGAGAATTGCTTGAACCCAGGAGGTGGAGGTTACGGTGAGCCCAGATTGCACCATTGCACTCCAGCCTGGATAACAGGAGCGAAACTCCATCTCAAAAAAAAAAAATAATAATAATAATCCATTTTTATCTGTATCTGAATCTTTATATCTCTATATCTATCTATTTACTTATCTATTTACGTATCATGTACACATAACAAATCGAATCAATGTTAGACTCTTCCAATAATGTTATGTTGTGTTCTCATTTGAGACAAGGAACAATCACAAAATCACTTCAATGGACAGAAAATACTTAGTAAAATTCAAACTCGGTTTAATACATAAATATTTGCAAACATTAATTTTATCCTGTAAAAACATAAAAATCTGCAGCAAATATCGTATATAAAGATTAAATATTTTAAAATTTCCTCCATGTGACGGAAATCCCCATTATCACTACTTCTGTCATACACTGAACTGTGAGACTTAGCCAACAAAATAGAGTAGAAAGAAGAATACACAGTGTGAACATTAGAAAGCAAGAAATTATTTGCAGATAACATAACCATGTATGGGATTAATACTAAAGAAACTTTAGATAAACCTTTAAAATGAACTCACAACTTTTCATAAGAAAACACTGTAGACTGGGTGACCTAAAACTCAGAAATTTCACAATTCTGGAGGTTAGAATTTTCTTAAAAATTTAAGTATGTGAAAGCACTTAACAGCATGTGAAAGCACTAAAGATTATGGCAAACGTGAATAGATCTGGGAATGAGATACCCACAGGGGGCTTTGAAAAGTTTTGACATCTTCCTGGCTATTACAGGCCAGGGAAAGAATAGCGCTTTGTGTAAGCATAGGAACAACTTGACAGGATCCTGTCTGTCTGCTCAGACTGACCTTGAGGCCCTGATCAAACCATAAGTAATAGTTAAGAGAGAATTTTCAACTGCCTAAGAGATGAAAAAGTGACCCAACACCGACTCGAGCCCCTTTATCAAGAAGGAGAAGAATTACAGCTCAAAGAATTTTAAGTTAATTTCTGACTAGTAGCTGACCATTGAACAAACTGAATAGAGATTGCAGAGATTCTAACAATAAAATAATAAATGGAGTTAGTCCGGGAGTGTCATTTAATAAACAAACATTAACAAGAACCACAACAATGGAACAAAACAAAGAAACTCATACAATACCACAGAGCCCTGGAGTAAGAGGGAATCTGATTTCTAGAATTGCCTCATTAAATTATCTGAATTCTCTAGTTTTCAGCAATAACAACAAAAAAAAATTATGAGACACATAAGGGAACAGTAAAATATAGGAAACGTACAAGAAAGAAAAGCAGTCAATATAAATTGTCCCTGAGGAGTTTCAAATGTTGAACTTGCTATATAAAACATTTAAATCAGTTGTTACAAATTAATTGGAAGGACCCAAAAAACCATGTGTAAAGAAATAAAGAAAAGCATGACTATGGTGTATCGGTGTATCACCAAACAGAATATTCATAAAGAGATCAAAATAATATAAAAGAACCAATTAGAAGTTCTGGAATTGAAAACTATAAATACTGAAACTTTTAAAGTTAACTGCGAGGTAGATCAACAGCAGATTGGAAGTGAAAGAATAAGAATCAGGGAACCTTAAGTCATTATAGGAAAAGCATGAGAAACAGAAAGAAAAAATAATAAAGATAAAGAAGCAGTGCTTTGGGAACGTCTTGAACACCAGCAAGTATAATAACACACAAATAGTCATAGTCCTGGGAGGAGAGGAGAAAGAGAACGAAGCATATTTGAAGAATTGATGATACGCAGAAATGTCCAAATTTGAAAAATAGTAATCTATAGGTCAAACGTATTGGATAACTCCAAGTTGCAAAAACTCAAGAACTACAGCAAAACACATTGTAGCAAAAATATGAAAACACAAAGAGAATTTTGAAAGAAACAATGAGAAGTCACTTATCACAGATGAGGGACCCTTAGTTAGATTAACAGCAAATTTCTTTTTATTTCAGGAAAAAATCATATGGTAAGAGCCATTCATAGTAAGGCTAGAGATTACTACATGAATATAATTCCATGATCTTGTACCAAGTACCAATATATTATGTTTGTCCCTTGATATGGTATTTTAAATGGCTTCTATTCTCTATCCTCAGGCAAGTGGGGACACTTTTCTTGCCACCATACCTTGTAAATGCCTTACTTATGTCGCTATGCAGTCCTTATTATTTTTCATTCCTTTCTGTGCTCCTCACTCTATCGAAACCTTCATTAAAGCAGAAAACACAGTCCAATCTTTGTCTATAGAGCTTGCATTATAAATGTCACTAAATATAGGTATGGAAAAAAATATTTAACTGCTTTGGTTTTCTTAACCTTTAAGCATAAGAGGAAAAGCTGTATCTGAGTTTACTCTTTGTGTTAGCTGTTTTCAAAACCTTAGCCAATACGGCTACTTGACGATTCATTCCTTGTCTATAGCAGACACTCAATTTATTGGTGGATTGTGGCAGAATCTCTTATTTGAAAGAGCAGTAGACGCTTCCTTTTTCAAAGGTTCTTTCATCTTTTCTTTATCTCTTTCTTAACAGCCACTCTGATGAAAATTTGGACTTTAATGCATCCACCAGGACACTATGCTTAATGCCGGAGAGTCCCAGTGGACTGCAGATATTAGGAGGCTACATATGATTGAATGTTATTTAAACTTTACAGTTCTGGGAGATCAAAACTTCTGACTCCATAACATAAAGAGGTATGGTACAACAAGACATAATTGTATTCTAAATTCTGTTACAGTGATTTTCTTGGTCCTCATTTGAACACGCTGTGAAGATTCCTCTTCTTATTTCACTCTGACCACAGGATACTATTATTTCTGTTTGCTCAAAAGAGCTTAAAATAAAATCAACAAAAGTTACTTATTTAGGAACTAGGACCTACAGAATTCAACTGTGTGTTAGGTGCAGAAAGTGTATATAGCACAAAGAATACACAGTGCCTTTTAAAAGTGAAAGGACCTCATGTTTATATTAATCAATGATAAAAGAATACCATAAATGTCAAGATGTACCACACTCTAATGAGAAACTGTATGCTGTCATGGCGAGAGCAAGCAGGAAAATCAGTTTGTCTGATTCTACCTCTTGTACCCTCCACCATGCCTCACCCTCTCCTATTATGTTTTTAGCTTAAGATGATATTTTTTTAAAAAAGTTATAAGACCAGGCGTGATGGCTCACGCCTGTAATCCCAGCACTTTGGGAGGCCGAGGCAGGTGGATCACGAGGTCGAGAGATCGAGACCATCCTGGCCAACATGGTGAAACCCCGTCTCTACTAAAAATACAAAAATTAGCCAGGCCTAGTGGTGACACGCCCCTGTGGTTCCAACTACTCTGGAGGCTGAGGCAGAAGGATCACTTGAACCCGGGAGGCGGAGGTTGCAGTGAGCCGAGATTGCGCCACTGCACTCGAACCTGGTGACAGAGCAAGACTCCGTCTCAGAGAAAAAAAAAAGGTTATAAAAAGGAAAACATCTTAAGTGAGTTAAATCACCAGGTAAAATATAAACAAATGCTCTTAATTTGGTTGTTGAAGTGTACATAAGATACCAGACAGAAGAAAGGAGAATAAATCCAGAAAGTGTGCAGTAACATCAGCTTATTGTATTCCGTTGTCCCTCACAATCCCATGCCACAAGCTTGTCAGTGACACAAAGTAATACCAAAAGGCTAATGATCTACAGTGTTTTGTATTTGGACTTTTAATCAAAAGAGTCAAAAAGGGCTTTCATGTAATTCATAATCAATACTAGAGAGATAATAGTTAATATTCATGACTAATTTTTTAAAGATATTGAAATAAGTAAAATGTAACTGAAAACAGTGGAAAAATGAAAAGAAGGCATCAAAATTAAAAAATAAAATTAAAGATAATATTTTTGGGAATTAAGCCTTTTGATCATGCCATGCTATGAGATAAGTATCAATTGAAAGAGTTGACTTCAATGGAGAATGTTGTCTCTCCTGCATTAACATATTTGCTTAGTACTCTGTTAGAATAATTAATGGGTATTATTAGAAAGAAGTGAGTGGAATTAGGCACTGCCCAATTCCTTTGACATGAAAAGCACATTACAAGGAAGATGCTCTTGAGGACTGTGCTGGCACCGCCTTGGGTTTTGAAAGTCTGTAAAAAGCAGTAAATAACGATTATAGTCACATAAAATTTATACATTCTTTAGCTTAAAATAACTTTATTAAACTTATATCTGCACTATTTACTAGTCCTATTAAATAGTAGATCCAAAACTCATTTTCACTCTAGTTCATGCTTTCGTTTAGCCAATTTGTATTATGTACCAACTGTTTCAGGTTCTGTTCTAGGAACGCTGAATATAGTAAAAATCTTCTCCTTAAAAGGAAAATATGACCTACAGTTTATGGCACAGCTTTGCTCCAAAGTCAAAAAGATCTGCCCTGTGATTCACCCCTCAGGCTTATAAAATATCCCATAGTGCATCCTTATCTAACTACAGATGCTTCAAACACCCTAGAGTTATACAGTAACATGAACAGCAGTTGGGACCTTTACAGAGCCTGTCTTCCCCTGAGCCAACACAAACATACAGCTTTTTGGATTAAATAAACTGGAATGGCATTACCATTCCAGTTATATGTTGTTTCCAAAATCCAAAGTGGCCCACTAAGGATTGTACCTTTTCATGAAGGAGGGAGCAGGTGCAGCAACTGTCCTCCTTGTGGGACTCACTATGCCCTAGGATTTTTACCAAGGTGATGTGTGTGTGTGTGTGTCTCCGAATTTGGGTGAGGATTATTTCCTAACTTCTGGCACACATGTGAGTTACAAAAATGTATAGGATATTTTACTACTTTCATCAGTATGACCACATCAATGTAGTGAATTAGTACGATGTCCAGTAAAACAGAGTAAAATCACAGTTCCTGAGCACTGATGATGGGACAGGGCTGGAAAAGCTGTTAAAACAACTGAGACAGAACAGCAAATGTGCAATGCTTCATCTATTGCCTTGAACCAAACTGCTTCTGATGGCCACTGCTCTGAGGTACAGAGTTAATTTATCAGTTCAATGGGGCATACAGGTGCCAGGACATATATTGATTTCCTTCACCACAGAATGACATCTGGAATAGCAGCTATATTTAGACACCCGTTGTTTGTGTGAAGCCATTTTCTTTTTCTGAGTTACTTCTGTCTTCTGCCCAAGCCTAACAGACAAGCTGAATGGTGATGTGGTAGAAATCTCCCACCTGTATCTTTCTGGGCATCGGTGGTAGCACTTAATGTGAAATTCCATATTGCTTTTGGCTTACAATTTAATTAGGTAGGAACCCTTTCCATGGCATGCACTTACATTTACTATGAAACTAGTCCTCGTTCCACATGTGTGGGATCCAATGTATGTTTCTGCTAGTTGCTGAATATATTATTTCAACTATGTATTTCAGAGCTTAGGATGGAACTAGGAAATGTGTTGAAGTGTATTATACCCATGTTGAGGTAAACCAGGAACAAAAATTCCATGGCTTCTATGAGTCACTATGCTGACTACCGTAATATGGTGTTATTTTAGATTTTAAGGAATTAATGCTAATTTAGCATCGGGTCCATTAATATCTAAAAATCTGGCTATTTCCTCTTCCTCAGTGTATAGTTGGCACTGTGTAGCTTCAAGTTCCTTGAGTGCAGGCCAAATTTGGCTCAGTAACTTTCTTTTTTAATTAAGAACGTTTTACTTGAACATAACCATTCTCATAGTCTATAGCCGCTCTACTGCTGCAATGGCTGGATTGAGTACTTTGAGTACTTGCCTAGAATGCCTCAAATATTTACTATCCTTTCCTATACAGACAAAGTTTGGTGACGTTTGACTTATAGTATAAATTTTTGGCTTTTTTTTTGAAATGGAGTATCACTCTGTCGCCCAGGCTGGAGTACAATCAGTGGCGCCATCTCGGCTCACTGCAACCTCCACCTCCTGGGTTCAAGCAATTCTCCTGCCTCAGTCTCCCGATTAGCTGGGATTACAGGTGCCCGCCACCATGCCCTGCTAATTTTTGTATTTTGAGTAGAGACAGGGTTTCACCAGGTTGGCCAGGATGGTCTCCATTGCCTGACCTCATGATCCACCTGCCTCAGCTTCCCAAAGTGCTGGGATTACAGGCGTGAGCCACTGCATCCAGCCTGATCTCTTTTTAAAGGAGCCCTGGTGTTGTGAATTGGATCAAGTCTGAGAATTGGCTGAGGGATCAGGACCCTTTTGTAATGATTGAAGTGACGGCCCCCTTCTTCAGATCCGGAACTTTTCTATTATCACATCAAGTTAGGCTTTAATAGATTGCTCATCTATTTCAATTGCACAAAAACCATTATCATTAGCAGATGTCAATATTTTTGTGGTTTATTCTGTTTTGTTATGATTTCTGCTTTGACGTCCAGAAGAGTAGTCACACTTACCTTGTGTCTGGTGCTTATGTGCTGCAACTTGGCTATGTCTCCAAGACATAGCCTATTCATTGAATTTAAATGACCCCATGCAATAGCAGAATTTCCTCTGTCATTTCTGGCCATCAATAGCCATTAGAGAGCTCTTCAAAACTACAAGTGAAGCTCTGCTAGCTCTACTAAGATGGATTAGCTCCATTCCTCCCAAGTCCTCCCACTTACATCTAAAACACCCTGGACGTAACACAAAAATACAAGTGTAAGAAGACTCTAAAAGATGAAATGAAGACGGATGGCTGCCTTGTGACCTTGGGACTTGACAATGCACAGAAGTTAGTTCCTTAAGTTTCCTTATTATTTTTCAAGTATTTTGGACAGGGTGCCAGGAAGCTTCCAATCCATGACTAAAAAGACAGACAAAAATGTTGCAAGAAAATCCTCGTCAACCCCAGTCATAAGTCTGTGAAAAAAAGGTGACCTAACAACAGAAAACCTTTTGTGGCAATACCCACACTACTCCAGTCAACCCTAACATAAAATGCACCCCACTGGGGTTTCAGTCCCCACTTCACTACTCTACAGAAGCACAGAGAGTACCCAGTTCCATTTCAGGGCCTTGAAGACAGATAAACTTCTGCCCCTGCCTCACAGAAACGTCTGTACCAGATGCTGTTGGTGGGCTGAGTGGGCAGGTTACCCTCATCTCCTGCTCAGAGAAACAGGTGGGGATTAGTCTCTGAGCTGAACCTTGTTAAGAAACAACAACAAACTTAGATGAACTAAATTTAACAGTTTATTTGAGCAAAAAAAATGGCTCTTCTCCAACAGAATGAAAATTGAGCATTTATAGGCTCATGGTCTGTGGGGACCTTGGTTAAGAAGCTGAACGTGAAAACAAAAGTAGAGGAAGCACCTGAATAGTTGGCTGTAGCCAGGTACTTCCCTTGTAGGTGAGGCGTGATGAGGTGTTTGCCTTATTTGGATGTGATTCTGTGGCAGTTCCCTAGCTGTACAAGCAGTTTTCTGGAGCCTGTCATTGACTGAAGTTTGTTATTTATTTAAGGCAGTTACAATAAATGTTTCCAAATTAAGTTCTGTTTGGCCGACTTATTTAAAACTCCAGTTACAGAGATAACTTCAGACAAACGGCTTCCTTATTTGCCTTAACAATACCCTTTTTTGGGGGGAGATCCAAGATGGCTGAATAGGAACAGCTCTGGAGTGCACTTCCTACCAAGAGCAACGCGGAGAGTGAGTGATCACAGCATTTCCAAACGAGGTATCAGGTGCACCTCAGTGGCACTGTTTGCACAGTGGGTGTAGCCCAAGAAGGGTGAGCCGAGGCAGTTTAGAGTGCTGCCTCACCCAGGAAGCGCAATCCCCAGAGGACTCCCCTCCCTACCCAACAGAGGCCATCGGGGGCTTTTCCATCAACTCTAGCATTCCGGTTCAGATCCTGCGCTTCTCCTGCAGTTTTTACCACCGACAGACCAGGAGATTAACAGGCCAAAAAGTGCCAAAAGTTTCTAGCATGGCTGTTTCAGCTGGTGCCACAGGTTTCTGCACAAAAACTCACACAAATCTGGGAGGCCATTTCAACTGGCTGCTCAAGTAGGCTTCATCCCAGGGATGCAAGGCTGGTTCAACATACTCAAGTCTATAAACATAATCCACCACATAAACAGAATCAAAGACAAAAACCACATGATTATATCAATAGATGCAGAGAAGGCCTTCGACAAAATTCAACAGCCCTTTATGCTAAAAACTCTCAATAAATTAGGTATCAATGGAACATATCTCAAAATAATAAAAGCTATTTATGACAAACCCACAGCCAATATCATACTGAATGGGCAAAAACTGGAAGCATTCCCTTTGAAATCTGGCACTAGACAAGGATGCCCTCTCTCACCACTCTTATCCAATATAGTATTGGAAGTTCTAGCCAGAGCAATCAGGCAAGAAAAAGAAATAAAGCCTATTCAATTAGGAAAACTGAAGTCAAATTGTCTCTATTTGCAGAAGATGTGATTGTATATTTAGAAGACCCCATCGTCTCAGCCCCAAATCTCCTTATGCTGATAAGCAAGTTCAGCAAAGTCTCAGGATACAAAATCAATGTGCAGAAATCACAAGCATTCCTATACACCAATAACAGACTAACAGAGATCCAAATCAAGAATGAACCGCCATTCACAATTGCTGCAAAGAGAATAAAATACCTAGGAATACAACTAACAAAGGCTGAAAAGGACCTCTTCAAAGAGAACTACAAACCACTGCTCAAGGAAATAAGAAAGGACACAAACAGTTGGAAAAACTTTCCATGCTCATGGTTAGGAAGAATCAATATTGTGAAAATGGCCATACTGACCAAAGTAATTATAGAGTCAACACTATCCCCATCAAGATACCTATGACCCTCTTCAAAGAACTGGAAAAAACCACCTTAAAATTCATATAAAACCAAAAGAGAGTCTGCATAGCCAAGATAATCCTGAGCAAAAGAACAAATCTGGAGGCATCACGATACCTGACTTCAAATAATACTACAAGGCTACAGTGATCAAAACAGCATGGTACTGGTACCAAAACAGAGATATAGACCAGTGCAACAGAACAGAGGCCTCGGAGGCAACGTCACACATCTACAACCATCTGATCTTTGACAAACCTGACAAAAACCAGCAATGGGGAAAGAATTCCCTGTTTAATAAATGGTATTCAGAAAACTGGCTAGCCATGTGTAGAAAGCAGAAACTGGACCCCTTCCTGACACCTTACACTAAAATTAACTCCAGATGGATTAAAGACTTAAACATAAGACCTAACACCATAAAAACCCTAGTAGAAAACCTAGGCAAAACCATTCAGGACATAGGCATAGGCAAGGACTTTATCACTGAAACACCAAAAGCAATGGCAACAAAAGCCAAAATAGACAAATGGGGTCTAATTAAACTCCAGAGCTTCTGTACAGCAAAAGAAACAATCACTAGAGTGAACGGGCAACCAACAGAATGGGATTTTTTTTTTTCAATCTACCCATCTGACAAAGGGCTAATACCCAGAATCAACAAAGAACTAAAACAAATTTACAAGAAAAAAGCAAACAAACCCATTCAAAAGTGGGCAAAGGACATGAACAGACACTTTTCAAAAGAAGACATATATGAGGCCAACAAACATATGAAGAAATGTTCCTCATCACTGGTCATTAGAGAAATGCAAATCAAACCCACATTGAGATACCATCTCACACCATTTAGAATGGTGATCATTAAAGAATCTGGAGACAACAGATGCTGGAGTGGATGTGGAGAAATTGGAACACTTTTACACGGTTGGTGGGAGTGTAAATCAGTTCAACCATTGTGGAAGACAGTGTGGCGATTCCTCAAGGACCTAGAAATAGAAATTCCATTTGACCCAGCAATCCCATTACTGGGTATATATCCAAAGGATTATAAATCATTCCATTATAAAGACACATGCACAGGTATGTTCATTGTGGCACTGTTGACAATAGCAAAGACTTGGAACCAACCCAAATGCCCATCGATGATAGACTGGACAAGGAAAAAAATGGCACATATACACCATGGAATACTATGCAGCCATAAAAAATGATGAGTTTGTGTCCTTTGTAGGGACATGGATGAATCTGGAAACCATCATTCTCAGCAAACTGACACAAGAACAGAAAATCAAACACCGCATGTTCTCACT
>CAUYLG010040928.1:0-11110 GCA_963573385.1 Cacajao melanocephalus
AAAAATCACAAGCATTCCTATACACAAATAATAGACTAACAGAGAACCAAATCATGAGTAAATTCCCATTCACAATTGGTAAAAAGAGAATAAAATACCTAGGAATACAACTTACAAGGGATGTGAAGGACCTCTTCAAGGAGAACTACAAACCACTGCTCAAGGAAATAAGAGAGGACACAAACAAATGGAAAAACATTCCATGCTCATGAATAGTACGAATCAATATCATGTCTTTCACCATGCAGAAAAATCAAATCAAAATAGATGAGAGACTTAAATCTAAGGCCAGGTGTAGTGGCTCATGCCTGTAATTCCAACACTTCAGTGGACTAAGGCAGACAGATAACTTGAGCTCAGGAGTTTGAGATCAGCCTGGGCAACACGGCAAAACCAAGTCCCAACAAAAAATTACAAAAATTAGCCAGGCATCGTGGTGCATGCTTGTCATCCCAGCTACTTAGAAGGATAAGCAGAAGGATTGCTTGAGCCCAGGAAGTTGAGGCTACAGTGCACCGTGTTTGTACCACTGCACTCCAGTCTGGGTGACAAAGTGAGACTGTGTATCAAAAAGAAAACAAAAAGAAAGACTTACATCTAAGACCCAAGACTATAAAGCCTTTAGAAGAAAACGTTGAAGAAACATCTCAGAATATTGGTCTGAATGAAGATAGTTTAAGACCTCAAAAGTCCAGGCAACAAAAGCAAAAATAGACAAATGCATCACATCAAGCTAAAAAGCTTTTTCACAGCAAAGAAAAGAGTCAACAAAGTGAAGAGACACCTCACCATATGGGAGAAAATATTTGCAAACTACCCAGTATATGTAAAAAACTCAAACAACTCAATAGCAAAACAAAAAAACTGATTTAAAATGCGCAAAAGATCTGAATATACATTTCCCAAAAGAAGACAAATGATCAGCAGGTATATAAAAAAAAAAAGATGCCCCAAATCACTAATAATCAGATAAATGCAAATCAAAACCACAATGAGATATTATCTCAACCCAGTTAAAATGGTTTTTATCACAAAGACAAGGAGCATGGCTGTTGGTGAGGATTTGGAGAAAGGGGAACCCTCCTACATTATTGCTGGGAATGTAAATTAGCACAGCCACTAAGGACAACAGTATGGCGATTCCTCAAAATCCTAAAAATAAAACTACCATATGATCCAGCAATTCCACTACTTGGAATATATCCAAAAGAAAGAAAATCCATATATTGTAGATGTCTGCACTCCCATGTTTGTCAAAGTACTATTCACAATAACCAAGATGTAGAGTCACCTAACTGCCCATCCATGGATAAATGGATACAGAAAATGTGGCACATATGCACAATAGAATACTACCCTGCCATAAAAAAGAATTAAATCTTGTTATCTGCAGCAACATAGATGGAACTGGAGGTCATGTTAGGTGAGATAAGCCAAGCACAGAAAGACAAATATTGCACTTTCTGTCTCATATGTAGAAGCTAAAGTGGAACTCATGAGCATAAAAAATAGAATGGTGGTTACCAGAGGCTGGAAAGGTGGTGGAGAGAAAGACAGGTTGATTAGTGGGCACAAGAAAATAGTTAAAAGAAATAAGCTTTTGTGTTCAATAAATCAGTAGAGTGACTATAGTAAGCAATAATCTATTTTATATTTCAAAATAGCTTGTAGAGAATCATTCAGATATTCCCTGCATGATGAAAAGATAAGTGTTTAAGGTGATGGATATCCCAATTACCTTGATTTTATTATTATGCATTGTATGAGTATATCAAAATGTCACATGTACCACTAAAATATGCACAACTATTATTTATCAATAAATATCTAAGATCAGGAAAGTGATAAATCTCTAGCTAAAATTATCAAAACAGAAGGAAGATGCCAATTAACAATATCAAAAATGAATAAAAAATATCTCTACAAACACTATAGACACAAAATGGATTGCAAGAAAATACTATGAACAATTCTGTGCCCATAAATTTGACAACTTAGATGAAATAGAACAATACATCGAAAGACACATAGTCACAAAAAGAATAAAATTCCTAGGAATACAGTGAACCAGGGAGGCGAATGGTCTCCACAATGAGAATTATAAAACACTGCTCAAAGAAATCAAAGATGACACAAACAAATGGAAAAACATTCCATGCTCATGGATAGGAATAATCAATATCATTAAAATGGCCATACTGCCCAAAAGCAATTTACAGATTCAATGCTATTACTATCAAACTACCAATGACATTCCTCACAGAAATGGAAAAAAAAAATATTTTAAAATTCATATGGAACCAAAAAAGAGCCCAAATAGCCAAGGTAATCGAAGCAAAAAGAACAAAGCAGGAGGTGTCATGATATCCAACTTCAAATTATACTACAGGGCTACAGTCACCAAAATACCATGGTACTGGTACAAAAACAGACCCATAGACCCATGGAACAGAATAGAGGGTCCAGAAATAAGGCTGTACACCTACAACCATCTGCTCTTCAACAGAGCTGACAAAAGCAATCAATGGCCATACGCAGAAGATTGAAACTGGACCCCTTCCTTATGCCGTTTATAAAAATCAACTAAAGATGGATTAAATACTTAAATATAAAACACAAAACTATAAAAATCCTGGCAGACAACCTAGCCAATACCAATCTGGACACAGGAACTGGCAAAGATTTCATGATGAAGATGCTGAAAGAAATTGCAATAAAAACAAAAATTCACAAATGGGATCTAATTAAACTTAAAAGCTTCTTTGCAGCATAAGAAAGTATCAACAGAGTGGAAACAAAACCTGCAGAATGGGAGACGATATTTACAAACTATGTATCTGACAAAGCTTTAATATTCAGCATGTATTAGGAACTTAAACAAATTTACAAGAAAAAAACTAACAACGCGTTAAAAGTGGGCAAAGGACATGAACAGATACTTTTCAAAAGAAGACATATGAGCAGCCAACAAGCATATGAAAAAGGCTCAACATCACTGATTGTTAGAGAAATGCAAATCAAAACCACAATGAGATACCACCTCACATCAGTAAGAATGGCTATTACTAAACAGTCAAAAAATAACAGATGCTGGCAAGGTTGCAGAGAAGAGAGAACACTTACACACTTGGTGGGTTGAGCTAATTTATAATTAGCAAATTCATTGTAAATTAGTTATAAATTAATTGTAAATGAGTTCAACCATTGTGGAAAGCACTGTAGGAATTCCTCAAAAAGCTAAAAACAGAACTACAATTTAACTCAGCAATCCCATTACTGGGTATATACCCAAAGGAATACAAATTGTTCTGTCATAAAAACACAGGCACATACATGTTCATTGCAGCAACAGCAGAGATATGGAATCAACCTAAATGCCCAGCAGTAACAGAATGAATAAAGAAAATGTGGTACATAAACACCCTGAAATACCATGCAGTCATAAAAATGAACAACAAACCCCCATGACACAAGTTTACCTATATAACAAACTCACACATGTACCCCTGAATCTAAAATATAAGTTTTCTAAAAAGTAAGACACATAGTACCAAAATTCACTGAAAAATAAGTAGATAATCTGAATAATCCTAGATTTGTTAAGAAATAGAATTTATAATGCAAAACTTTTAGACAAGGAAAACTTAAGGCCAGAGAGTTTCACTGGCAAATTCTACCAAATATTTGAGAAAGAAATAATACCAATTCTGCACAATGTCTTTAAAAAAAAAAAAAGAATACTCTTGAATTTCTTTTATGAGGCCAGAAGTGCCATAACCCCAAACCAGGAAAACATTATTTTAAAAGAAACCTATAACTAATAGCCCTCATGAATAGAAACATGTTCAACCAACTATTAAATGCAACAATTTATAAGAAGGTGAGTATATCACACTAAGTGAGATTGATTCCAAAAATGTATATCTGGTTCAATATTTGAACATCAGTAAGTGCAACTCACCCTTTAAAAAGATTACAATAGCAAAGACTACATAATCATCTCAACACATGAAGAAAAAGTATTTGACAAAATTTATTCATTCATAATAACAATTTTTAAAACTTAAGCAAACTAGGAGGAATAAAGGTAACTTTCTTAACCTAACAAAAGGCATCTACAAAAAAATCTAATCTCATACTTAATGGATGGTCTAAAATCAAGAACAGGAAAAAGACATTCACATGTAACACTTGTATTCGACATTGTACTAGATGTCCTAACAAGTGCCGTAACGCGAAGAAAAGGAATAAAAGGAACAAACAATGTCCAAGAAAGAAAGAAAACTGTCTATTGTCACATATGGCATGATTGTCTATATTCAAACTCCCGTGGCATTACATTTAGTTTTTTAACTAATAAATGAGTTTTTCAAGGATGTAGATACTTCATCAAACATGCAAATGACAGCAAACATAAAATAGGCTAAAAATCATTAGTCATTAAGAAAATGTAAATTAAAGCTACAATTTAAAAAATAACATGTTTATGGAGATGGCTAAAACTTTTTTAAAATCCAGACAGTATCAAATACTAACAAGGATGTACAGCAAATAGAACTTTCATGCATCACTGGTAGGGCTATGAAATGGCACAGCCCATCGGGAAAACACTGGGCAGTTCTTCACAAAGTTAAACATGTATTCACCATGAACGCAGCAATTGTATTTCTAGGTATTCATTCAAAAGCAGATTTGAATATTGAAAACTCTGTGTTCACACACACACACACACACACAACTAAAGGTGAATGTTTCTAGCAGCTTTCTTAACAATTCACAAACCCTGGGAACATCTCAAACACCTCTCAACTGGGAAAAGGATTAATAATTTGGTATCTAAATAGAGTAGAGAATACCACCTGTCAATAAAAAGGAGGAAAGGTCATTGGTGGACACAGAACACACATGAATCTCACATGCATTACCCTATGAAAGAAGCCATATTCTAAAGGCTACACATTATCTACATGTTATGTGACTCCATTTTTATGACTTTCTTGGATACCAAAAAATAGAATAAAGGAAAGGAAATCAGGATTTCCAGGGATTAAGGGTTTGACTCCAAAGGGCCATCAGGAGGGAATTTTTCAACAGTGATCAAACTATTCTGTATTTTGATTGTAATGGCATTTGCATGACTATGCATTTGTCAAAACTCATAGACTTGAACAGTGAAAATGTTGTGTATACATTTAAAAATAAATTTAAAAGAAACATGACCCAGTAATAAAAGTGGATCCTCACAAATAAGTAATTTATAAGCACTCACCAATGTATTGCTATGTGTAGTCCTCTACAGCATTTGAAGCTTTCTATTTTATATCATTGAAATTTGTGTGTGTGTACATATCCTATAATAATATATTGCATTACATTATAGTTCATTGAATGCAGAAAACATGAATAGTATAATGTGTCTATGCCATTATCTGGCAGAGATAATAATCCATACATGTTTGTTAGATAAATAAAACATAATTCAATAGAAAAAAAATCTCCCCTAGGACATAGAACTGGCTGTTCTGCCTAACTTCCTCAGTTTGCAGCCAGTGGACGCAGCAAATTTGAAGGGGCAAAGAAATAGGTAGAAAGAGTTATGCTGACAGAAAAAAAAAAGTGATCAGTGTTAACCCCATGTAGACAGCAAGCAGAGCACAGAATAATAAAACTCAAACACACAGATTTGGTATGTAAAACACACATGTTTTACATACCAATAAATTGAAAGTTTTATTGGGTTAAAATATTCTTTAGAAAACTTTAGCAAATAAAATATGTTATGAAATGTTTTAAATTTTTATCTATTTATTTTGAGACTGGCTTGTAAGCCTGGCTAATTTTTGTATTTTTGGTAGATACAGGGTTTCACCATGTTGGCCAGGCTGGGCTAAAGTGATCCACCCGCCTCAGCCTCCCAAACTGCTGGGATTACAGGTGTGAGCCACTGTGCCCAGCCTGAAAAGATTTTTCTATTAAAAATTAGTTAAGTTCATGATGTTTAAAAAGATAATATACAAAAAAACAAATTTTATGTGTGTGTATGTTTGTATGTGTGTTCATTTGTGCGTGTGTAAAAGGATGCACCAATGCCTATACCTAACTCATATATGGCTTTTACTCTTTTTAACTTAACATTTTTTTAAAAAATAGAAGTAATTTATTTAGCTGTGCCTACTGCATGTAGTTAGCTATTAATACATTAGTAAACAGTCTGCCATTTTATATTTTAATAACATTGCTACTTCTTTATTCTCATGGTTTAAATTCAAAAATGCAGTGGTCACCTATGCTTAATGATTTTTAGACAGATTCTCGCTCTGTCTCTAGTCTGGAGCACAGTGTCACAATCTCGGCTCACTCTAACCTCTGCCCCCCAGGTTCAAGCGATTCTTCTGCCTCAGCCTCCTGAGTACCTGGGACTACAGGCACGTGCCACCACGCCCGGCTAATTTTTGTATTTTTAGTAGAGGTGGGGTTTCACCATGTTGGCCAGGATGGTCTCGATCTCTTGACCTCATGATCTGCCCGCCTTGGCCTCCCAAAGTGCTGGGATTACAGGTGTGAGCCACCACGCCCAGCTGCTTAATGATTTTTTTTAAAAATCTCTTATGCATTTTTG
Source organism: Cacajao melanocephalus (assembly GCA_963573385.1). Taxonomy (NCBI): domain Eukaryota; kingdom Metazoa; phylum Chordata; class Mammalia; order Primates; family Pitheciidae; genus Cacajao; species Cacajao melanocephalus. The sequence goes on from CAUYLG010040928.1 coordinate 6,620, forward strand.
GGCTTAGCACAGGGAAAAATTATAAACAAGATGCATAAAAGTCAGCAGTTTGACACATTTCCATACATTCCATACTATGATACAGTTAATATATTTTTCTAAAGCTATAAATACTTTACCTGAAGTAGAGTAAAAGCATTAGGCATATGCTTTGTTAAATAAAGCAGAGCAAATCCATTTATTCTTAGAATTTCAGTGGTAGAAATAATTTTTTGTGCTCTTGATGTATGTTTATATATATATATATATATATATATATATATATATGTTATTGTACTTTAGGTTCTGGGGTACATGTGCAGAACATGCAGGATTGTTGCATAGGTACATACATGGCAATGTGGTTTGCTGCCTCCATCCCCATCACCTATATCTGGCATTTCTCCCCATGTTATCCCTCCTCAACCTCCCTATCCCCAGCTGGCCCTCCCATAGGCACCCCCAACAGACCCCAGTGTGTGATACTCCCCTCCCTGTGTCTATGTGTTCTCATTGTTCAACACCTGCCTATGAGTGAGAACATGTGGTGTTTGATTTTCTGTTCTTGTGTCAGTTTGCTGAGAATGATGGTTTCCACATTCATCCATGTCCCTACAAAGGACACAAACTTATCGTTTAACTTAACTTTTTTTTTTAAAAAAAGGTACCTTTCAAGAATTAAATAACGATGCCAATAAGCTAAATTTCTATCGAATGATAAATGGTACAACTAATAGTAAATATGTAATAATAATAAATCCATATGCAGCCATATATTTTAGGCAAACAGAATCATAGCAGAAATTTAACAATGACACAAATTTTGTGGGGCATTTCAATTTTGTTGTTTTAATACTTTTAAAGGTATAAAATAATTAAAATTTGCATGAATATATAAAGAATAAATAATGGCAAAAACTGCAATTACTTTTGCACCAACCTAATAATATGGGCAAGCACCCTTCATTGGAAATGGTACCCAGGATGGGTATGGTAACATCACTCGACATTTATTAATTTAACAGAGGTTCACCGAATACAGTAAGGAGGCAGCATTAGGAATGGCTCTGATCATTCAAAAGGATCACGTGGAGCAGCAAACAGAGTAGCACATTGAATGCTGTGAACTGACACAACATGTTATACATTCAATGCTGGAAACCACGCTTCTACTTCCAAATAAAAATCAGGCTGAGAGTGAAAGATATTTTACGTAGCAAGGACAGAGAGAAAGAATGAGGCAGGGAACCCCATTCCTGCAGGTGCTGTGTCCTTCCCAAACCATATTCAGCCTCTGAACAACATGAGTATACTTAAAAATTAACCAAAAATATAGAATCAGGAAAAGTGATAAAATATAAAATTAAGAATTAAGTCACTTAAATATAAGAAATAAAAATATAGAATAATATAACATGAAATTGAGAAACGAAAGTTATCAAAAGCATTACAATATATTCATTGCTAAAGTCAATCATACTAAAAAATAAATTCAGGTGTTATGTAAAATATTACTCAGCATCCAACAAAGAAGTCAGTCACAGAGCACATTTTATGAGTTGAATAATGGCCATTATCAAAAACCTAGCCTGGTAAAAAGAAAAGTCAAGTAAATGGCACAAATTATGAGTCATTACAAATTATAAGAGAGATATGTATTATCTAGACACTTTTCTGCAAACTCAATTCAAAGCAGCGCTAGGATCTCTTGGCTGACTTGCCACAGGGACTTTTTCTTTCAGCATCACATTTCTTATTTTTTCAAGATTAAAAGTTACAAATTCAAGTAATGACTATTATTAAACATTTTTCAAGAAACCTTTCCAAGTAAATACCATGTACCTAATGTTCTAGATCCCTAATGGTCTGTAATTCACAAACATGAATATTAAATTACATTTATTAGTAATGATGAAATCTACAGTTCATATTGTAACTCTGGAGGCAACAAAGGATGCTGAGGAATCGGGATCCTGGCTGTCTCGAAAGTCATATCACTTGGCACTTGCTTTGCTTTTTTTTTTTTTTTTTTTTGAGACAGAATCTTACTCCGTCACCCAGGCTGGAGTGCAGTGGCGCAATCTCAGCACCCTGCAACTCTAGACTCCCAAGTTCAAGTGATTCTCCTGCCTCAACCTCCTGAGTAAATGGGACTACAGGCATGTGCCACCACACCTGGCTAATTTTTGTATTTTTAGTACAGATAGGGTTTCACCATGTTGGCCGGGCTGGTCTCGAACTCCTGACCTCGTGATCTGCCCACCTCAGCCTCCCAAAGGGCTGGGATTACAGGCATGAGCCACCATGCCCAGCCTTGCTTTGTATCATTGTCACCATGACTTGGTACAAAGCCTACCCTCTGTTATTCATCCTATAACTGACATTCTGCCATGCAAAGGATATACAGAATGAACAACACATACTCACATTCAAGGTCTGATTTCTAAGTGTGTTTGATGGTCAGCCGCCTGAAAGAACACAGGAATAGTGGAGAAATAAGTGTGAGCTCACTCTGTATTCTCCTATTTAGGAATTGGAGTTCTAGAGGACCCCTCCAAGGTCATAGGTGATCACAAAAGGCTAGAATGGAGTCTTCATGAGAAAGCCTGCTCCTTTCTATGTGGAGAGTCACACACACCATCTGGGTAAGGCTTGACAGAACTGGCCTCTGTTGGTAGAGGGCCAGGACTCACGTGCCTCCACCCACTTCATCTCATGCTGAGCTTTCAGGTCCCTGATGGAAGTACAGAATGGAGAAACAGGTGTCCAGCCTCACTCTTCATCCTGATTAGCAACAGCTGCTGAGGCAGCTGAACCCCCCAAGGTCTGGAAGACTGTTCCTGGTGCTGCTCTGATGAATATCAATTTGGGTTAAAACATCCCCTCTTCCACTACTTTGGTGCTTTCCAGCTGGTAGGAGAAGTAAGGGTCCTCATAGCCCTGTTTCTTTTTTTTTTTTTAATCGTACTTTGGACTCTGGGGTACATGTGCATATCCTGCATTCTGCAGAATTGTTGCATAGGTATATACATGCCATGGTGGTTTGCTGTCTCCATCCCCGCACCGCCCCCCTCCGCCTCGCCCATCACTTACATCAGGCATTTCTCCTGGTGTTATCCCTCCCCATCCCGCACTGTCCCTCCACTCCCCTCCCCTCCACCCAACCAACCTGGCCCAGTGAGTGTTGTTCTCTTCCCTATGCCCAAGTGTTTTCATTGTTCATCACCCACCTATGAGTGAAAACATGCTGTGTTTGGTTTTCTGGGTTTGGAAGTGTTTTGTTCGTATAATTTAAAATATACCTTTTCTATGGGCTACTAATTCAAATAGCACTTAGGAATGAATACATGTTTAAAATGAAAACAAAATGAAACAATTCTTTATCAAAGCATTGCAAGTATGCGATTTTAAATGACTAAACCTCACTTTTTTTTCTTTTTTATTACACTTTAAGTTCTGGGATACATGGGCAGATATGGTAGGATTGTTACATAGGTATACACATGCCATGGTGGTTTGCTGCATCCATTCCCCTGTCATCTACATTAGGTATTTCTCCTAGTGTGATTCACCCCCAATCCCCCCACACCCTGCTATCCCTCCCCTAGCACCCCCACCCCCCAACAGACCCCAGTGTGTGATGTTCCCCTCCCCGTGTCCACGTGTTCTCATTGTTCAACACCCACTTATGAGTAAGAACATGCAGTGTTTGATTTTCTCTTCTTGTGTCAGTGTGCTGAGAATGATGGTTTCCAGCTTCACCCATGTCCCTGCAAAGGACATGGACTCATCCCTTTTTATGGCTGCATAGTATTCCATGGTGTATATGCACCACATTTTCTTTATCCAATCTATCACTGATGGCATTTGGGTTGATTCCAAGTCTTTGCTATTGTAAACAGTGCCTCAATGAGCATATGTGTGCATGTGTCTTTATAACAATTTATAATCCTTTGGGTATATACCCAGTAATGGGATTGCTGGGTCAAATGGAATTTCTGTTTCTAGATCCTTGAGGAATTGCCACACTGTCTTCCACAATGGTTGAACTAATTTACACTCCCACCAACATTGTAAAAGCGTTTCTTTTTCTCCACGTCCTCTCCAGCATCTGTTGTCTCCAGATTTTTTAATGATCGCCATTCTAACCGGCGTGAGATGGTATCTCAATGTGGTTTTGATTTGCATTTCTCTAATGACCAGTGATGAGCATTTTTTCATACGTTTGTTGGCCTCATATATGTCTTCTTTTGAAAAGTGTCTGTTCATATCCTTCACCCACTTTTGAATGGGTTTGTTTTTTTCTTGTAAATTTACTTTAGTTCTTTGTAGATTCTAGATATTAGCCCTTTGTCAGATGGGTAGATTGCAAAAATTTTTTCCCATTCTGTTGGTTGCAGGTTCACTCTAATGATTGTTTCTTTTGCTGTGCAGAAGCTCTTAAGTTTAATTAGATCCCATTTGTCTATATTGGCTTTTGTTGCTAGTGCTTTTGGTGTTTCAGTCATGAAG